>BPLR01017799.1:0-79581 GCA_021605095.1 Caerostris extrusa | reverse complement strand
TAACTTATATGCCATAGCAATAAACATTTAATAATGATTTTTTTATAGATGACATTACTATTTTCAGAACTATTTGTGCATTTTTTTTTTTTTACAGGAAGCGGATCTGGCCATTGCTGACTTGACCATCACCACGGACCGATTGCAGGGCGTGGATTTCACCCTTCCCTTTATGCAAACGGGCATCAGCATCCTGTTCAGAAAGCCTACCCAGAAAGTAAAGTCTCTGTTTTCGTTTTTGTCCCCTTTCTCTGGGGAGGTATGGCTTCTTGTGATGGCGGCCTACACTTTCATTAGCATCAGCTACTTCCTGGTGGGTCGACTCAGCCCCTACGAATGGTCCAACCCCCACCCCTGTCGCCAGGAGGACCAAGTCGAGGAGAACGTGTTCAGCTTGCTCAACAGCATGTGGTTTGCCATCGGGTCTCTTATGCAGCAGGGATCTGATATCGCACCAACGTGAGACATTTACCTCTATCCCATCTAAAAAGTTTTTAAAATAAATACTTTCATACACAAACCACACAAAGAATAATTAAGATTCTTTCACATGTTTTAATGAAAATGAGTTTTAAAGTTTTTTTTTTTTGTCTGTGTGGTTTGTTTTGCTTAAAATTATCTATAATTAGTATGACTTTTAAAATTAATCTTGTAACTGGAGGTAAGGGTACATTTCTTCCCATTCATTCCGTAATTAACACCACCTTTTTGCTTTTGTCTGTGTATGCTTTTCAAAAAAAGTGAAACACTGTATACTTTAGAAAACAGAAATTTATTCGGAATTTAATTTCAAATGTAAACAATATATATAGCAAATACACTTTTTTAACACGTGTAAAAATTCCAAGTTCACTAAACAAAAGAAGACACTTATAATTGACTTATAGGGCTCACTGAATAATGATTTTTTTTTAAAAGATTTTCCATTCTGTTCATGTTAAGCTAATAATTATCTGGTACTCTTTCAATTTTTTTCTATTAACTTACAGAAAAATTGATAGCAACATCGTCAAATACTTCACCAACCTTGCAGCCAAACGGGATATTTTTTAACTGTTTTGCTTCTTTTTAGTTTGCCACTGACCATCTTTATAGAATAAAAGCCTTTTATACAATAAGAATAAATTAAAAAATTTAAAATCATAACTACAAACAATAAATTTAGTATAAATAAATATTTATAAATATAAGCCATATTATAATTTCAATATTCAAATTAATTCAATATTAATTTCAATGGTGGGAGATTGTTTCTCATTGAAATGAATGGTAGATTTGTATCAGATTAAGCATTACACAAAACGTTCTACTGACAGTCAATGGCTGTCAGTAGAACGCTTTGGGCCAAATTCATGCATTTTGCATGACTACAAATTTGGAATAAACACTTTTTCCAGGGTGGCATGAGGAGGAAGAATATACACACTCTACTCTTTCAAGCGAGCCCATTCTTATAAGTGAATAGTCTACTTGGCTCTGCTTGTTTGGTTTCGTAGCAAGTTCTCTCTTTCCTGAAACCCTGAGCTATACACCATGTTGCTCTGTTATTAAAATTTTCATTATATAATTACTAATCATTCTGTCACATTTTTTTAGTGTGATCTTTTGTATATCATTTATAAATAATTTAATTTTTGTCGTTCATTTCAGAGCTATGTCTACTCGAGCGATCACAAGTATATGGTACTTTTTCTGTCTCATCATGATATCTTCTTATACAGCAAACTTGGCGGCTTTTCTGACGGTCGAAAAATTAGTGTCTCCCATCGAAAATGTTGAAGATTTAGCCAATCAAGTTAAGATAAAATATGGATGTTTATCAGGTGGCTCTACCAAGGGATTTTTCCAAGAAAGTATTTTTTAAATTATTATTTTTTTGCCATATTAGGCATGAAATTTGTATTATACAAGCAATACAAAAATGTAATATACTTAGAAACAAAGAAAATTTATAGAAGTTTAAAGTTATGCTATGAAGAGCATTTCAAAAGGAAATGACTAGTTTGGAGAAACAGTGAACAAAAGAATAGAAGCAAAATTTTGTTATTGACTCTTCTTTATACTTTGGCCGATTTCCTACGTAATCACCATTAACCGGTTAACACTTTTGATGAGGCTAGCTTTCTTTTAGCCTGTGAGTGGAATTTCATCACCTAGAAAAGTTCAGACAGCACAGCGTAGGTTTTAATGTTCGACGAAAGGCTGCCGACAGAAAACTAAAGAATTAAGATACTTCTTCAGAAAAAGGAAGACTTGAAAAGTACTAGTTGAAATACTGGGGTAGAGGGGGGGGATAAATCTTTATTAAAATTTTTGAATCGGACACTAAGAACAACTACAACTTTGCCACATTTGTTCTTGAATCATAGTTTTTTTGTCGACAAACAATATAGAGTTCCCTGTGAATTTTGATCAGTAAGCTCTTTTGTTAAGACAGCAAATTACTCGATTTCACATTTGGTAACATTTTGCATTAGAACAATCTGTAAATTGCTGTGTAAAAACTTGTAAATTGCTGCCACTGGGAGGACAGTTATAAGTAACTAAAAAATTTTTGTGCAAAAATTCAGTGTCTGCTACATCATAAATGCGATTTTACCCTTCAGAACTTAAATTATTTATTTAAATGGTCTTTTTTACAGAAATCTACTATGGGCACCTATAAACGCATTTACCAATTCATGGAAAAGCATGCTGACGAAGTATATGTGAATTCCAATCACGAGGGGATCGAAAAAGTGAAGAAGGGTGGTTATGCCTATTTTATGGAGGCAACTTCTATCGAATACAACACGGAAAGAGAGTGCAATCTCACACAGATAGGAGGTCTTTTGGACAACAAGGGCTACGGGATAGCAGTGAAAAAGGCAAGTGAGGATTATCGCTTTGTGCAACATTTAAAATGAGTAGTTTTCATATGAGACTTCGTGGGTAAGACTATATCATGGCATGTTGTAAATTATTGAGTATACAATATATGTTTATATTGTAAACATAACATTACAATATGTTTCCATCATTGGGGTATATCCTTATTCATTAATTGATCAATAATAATATATCGATAATAAAAGTTTATGCATATGTGGCCTATAAAAAATTTATTTAGAGTAAACTTTCACAAAGGAGGAGCTACAATCTTGCAATGGAGATAACGCTATAGAAAATTGACTACGTTCTTTTTAATGCAATCGATAGCACAACCAGTGTTAAAATTTCGTAGGTAATTATAGAATATTAAAAAGGAGAAAAATTATAATATAAAGAAAATATTTATATTTCCAATTACAAAGTTGCAGAACTCTAACCTATTATTGTCAAATGGCATTTGATTCACACGAATACAATAAATTATAAGCTCTATTCTCTAAAATTTTCGAAATTTACATCAATAATAATTTCCTTGTTTTGATGATAAAATATTAAAACAAGGAAACTATCCAATTTTATTTTTCTAAAAAATAAACATTGAAATATTAGAAAATTTTTATTTCATTATTTTCTATTGTTTGCAAACTAGAAGATTTGATCCTCTGTCAGTAACGTTCTTGCCTGTATGCAAGAGGCCTATTTATATGCTGCCTGATGGCCAATTGTCTAGCTCTCTGGCCTTTGGTACCACAGGTTTCATGTTCGAATCTTAGCGATCGCATGGATGTTTATTAGTGGCTCGTAATCCACGTTAAATTGTGTAAACTAATTAGCCCAAAGTGTGCACAAATGATCGTAGAGCGACAAACCAAGCCCTATATACATAATTTTTTTTTTGTCTATCTCTGAGATATTTATTATCAAAAGTATGTTTCACTTTAAAACTGAGCTCAAAAAAATAGATATGGTTCTTGCTTTATAATACATTAAATTGTTGTATGCCAGTTTGGATCAATATATAGAGAGGAATATTTTTAAACATAAATATAAAAAATAAATCACTAAATGAAATTAGTTAATAAGTTTTCCTTTTCTAACAAAACATTTAACAATTATTACGTTAATGTTATATAATGTCTATTGTTCCTTGCATGCTTTTTTTTATTAGTTATTTTTATTATACAAAATAGAAGTGAAATGTGTACAGATTAAATAATATGGAAGATTTTAGGGGGATTAGAGGATGTCCTTCGACTAAGTGATAGTGATTACACGCGACCTTCTCAGATCTGTGTATTCCTGATGTTAAGTAATGCTTTTTTATTATTCGTGCATATGTTTATCGGTTAAAACTATAAAAATACTAAAACAGTCATTAAATTAATACAGTTTCATCCAACAAATTATTTCTTTATTTTTCATTACATTACGTTATTAATTTTCATATTATGTAAGAAAAACAAAATGTATATATAATATATATTTTTTGAGGGTTAATATTCATACAGCTAGCAACTAAATTACGAAGAATATAAATGGGCCATGTCTTTTAAAAATCTGTCTCTCCTTATTTTAGGAAAACAAAATTTAGTCCTAAAGAAAATGTACGAAATTAACTCCATCGCATAATAGGACATAATAGGAAAATTATTATAACATTTAAAATAATAGGACGAATAAACATTTAAAATAAATTTTAAACAAGACATAAGTAACAAACTTTATGCACCTTACTAATTACAAAACCTAATATTTAGGGTGGTCGAATAGTTCTTAAAAACTTTTGAAAGAAAGGGTATTTTTCAACAAATGCAAAACAAGTAATATAAAAAAAATTTAAAGTCAATTTCTACTTTTCTTTCACTCTATTGCAGAAAGTCCTTTATAAATTATTTTCATTCATTTTTTTAAGTTTATCTGGCGCCATCTGTTGGTAGATATATGCAACTTAAATCTAAAAAAAAAAATAAAATGAATTAATTAAATTTAAATACTGAATTAATATTTGAAAAACTGTATTAACATCCAGTGTCATTCACTACAAGTTCAAAAAAAAAAATGTATTTGCACTTGAGTGGTTGAATAAAAAGTATTTTATGAACGATTGAAAATTTGAACAAGATATATATATATATATAGGAGAGTGTGAGCTAATAGAAGGAATTGAATAAGGCACATATTGTTTTTATTTGAAAATATATGATTTCAACGCTTTGTGTTACATTCAGAAACTTTATTGAAATAATGACTGGCCAGTTGAAAATCTTGTTTTATGGTAATCAGCAATAACTTATGCAGGTTATTTCGCTAGTATTTATAGAGCTGGATTATAATTTTATGCGTACAATATCCACTTATATCGAACATTTCTGTTTAGGAAGACATAATTTGAGAGCGTGGTTGTCAGGTGGAATCCTGAAACTCCAAGAGCAAGGGCAGATGCACACCTTCAAGGAGCGCTGGTGGAAGCAGAAGAAAGGTGGCGGCAGTTGTTCTCAGACTTCCAAATCTTCAGGGTCTGTAAACGAGCTGGGACTGGGCAATGTGGGTGGCGTCTTCGTCGTCATGCTGCTCGGAATTGTGTTGTCTGCCCTCATGGGAGTCATCGAGTTTCTTTGGTTCCAGAGGAAACTCAAGAAAGAGAGCGAGGTAAGATCTTCCTAGTGACAGGAACCAAAGCTTATACGATTCTAAGCAAAGGAATTCTATGGAATATTCTAATTATATTTTAGGGAAAGGATTCTAAGCCTCTAAGCAAAGGAATGTAAAAGATACGACAGATCTTTCACAAAAGAATATCGGAAATCCATTCAAAGCAGCAATTTAAATGCTTTAAAAATTCAAATTGTTTTATGAATTTACTGAAAAAGTTAATCAGTTATTGGCGAAATTTCTGACATTATTAACAGCAGTATTCTTCATTATGAGATTTGAATTTAGTTCTTCAGTAACATATACCCATGCATAATATGAATGCTTAAAACTTATATTAGCTGAATAAAATATATATCATTATCTTAGTGCAAAATTAAATATTATCTTATTTAAAAATCCATTAAATAAATATATATTTTAAAATCCATTTTAAAAATATTAAATAGGTTATAATTATTCTATATCATTAAATTAAGTAATTCCTCTTATTTTTTTTTTTCAGATGTCTTTGTTCAAGTTATTGATGAGAGAAATCAAACATGCGATAACCTGCGGCAGCTCTTCTAAACCAGCACCGAAACTGAAATCTCAAAAAGACGCTGAGGAACCGACGAAAGCGCTGGCCGGTTACAACTCACTCTACTGATATTATCCACTACGCTCTATGCACACTAATTTCTTGTTTTTTAATTGTGATTTTTTTACTGACTCCTGTTCTAGGGACAATCCTGATAAGCATTTCGTTCGGAAGATAATAAAAAAGTTTGTTACAATCATTCTCTTGTTTTTTTTTTTTTAAATGTAATGTATTTCTTCAATTTATTATTTAATATTTAATATGTATTTCTTCAATTCATTATCATCCGGTTACAGCTCATTCTATTGATATTATCACCTACGCTCTATGTGTTTTTAATTCTGATTTTTTAGTGACTCCGGTTCCTGAGACGCTCCCGATAAGTATTTCGTTCGGAAAATAATAAAAAAGTTTTTTTCAATCATTCACTTGTTTTTGTTTTTCTTTAAATTTTTTCGTCAGTTCTTTATTTAAACTCTAGTGACGAAATGACATGCTGATGCTTCAAATAATTATGTCGAAAGGATACTGACGGAGTTACTATAAATAATGTTAGAAAAATTTTGTTATAAGTAAAAATGTAACCCTCTTTAAAACATTAGTTTCACTTTTGTACTTCATCGGTGTTCTTGCCTATTTTTGTTAATCTCCTCTCAGGCACCATATAAAGTTCTATTTTCGTTTTATTTAAGATTTATATGTAATGCTTGGCCCCATTAAACACCATAATCACTCCTATGATTTTTTATTTGAGTCGTGTTGCACTGCATGGATTGTTTTTACCATCAAAGTATTAACTAAAGGGTTAAAATTTTAAATTTTAATAAATCAGCATATATGCTGCATTGTTTCTTAGTTGTTATTCAAGAAGTAATAGTCGAGTTAAATTTAACACATAACCTAGCACAAAATCTTTTCATTGATAGCTTCTTTATCACCTGATAAAATATATCACTTTGCAATCCGGTAAGTAGGAAGGCTAGTGGAGGAATGGAACGTTCTTTTCTGAGAGCCATGTCTGCACATCAATCGAGATGTGGGTGAGGGCATTGTCATGAAGTGTTGTCCTAACCATTTGTTACGTTTATGGATGGGACGTTTTCTTCGGATTGCCTCCGTCTGTATTTTCAAAATTTGCAAGTGCAAAGGGCCATTAAAAGTTTGGCTAGTTCGTACAAGTTCATTGTACACCACAACTTCATTGTTAAAAAACGCAATGAGCATCTTTTTTTGTTTTGGATTTGACAGGGCGTGATTTCTTTGGTCGAGGAGAGGGCGTTGTGTGCCATTCTGAGGATTGCATCTTTGTCTCGTGGTCGTAAGTGTGGTGTGTGAAGGTGTCGCCACCATACACCCAGGTGTCGTCACCAGTAGCAATTGTCTCAAGAAGTGTCCGGTCCCCTATGCTTTTTCCAAAACATTAGGCCGCAGCTAATTACCGAGAATCCATTTGATCTGGATTCAGCAGCGGCGGGTCAAATTGTGCAATGAGACGTTTTCTTTGAATCATCTGACAGGATTGAGCGAATGGATCCATGAGAGATCCCAACTTCTTGTGCCAACTCGTCGATGGTCATTCTTCAGCCAGATCTGATTAATTGTTCAACTTGTTAGGTCATTCTTTCGTTTCAGGACGTTAAAGGTCTGTCACTGTTGTTCTCGTCCTTCAGCAATTCATGTCCACCCGAAATCTTGAAAACCACTCGTAAACGGCTGTTTTCTTTGAAAACTCTTCACTTTAATATGTTTGTAAGACAAACAAAGTCTCAGTAGCAGATTATAACAATTTGCACAGGAACATATATATATATAGTTGGACGATATTCCGGCCAACTTTATCAAAATCTGTTCCAATTTCTACTTTTAATAGCTTCTATGAGTTTTTAATAATATCTGAATCACAGGCAACATCCCGTAAAAGTCCCTTACTTCTCAAATCATTGCTATTCTCAAAACAAAAACAAAAATAACTGTCCTATTAATTTTTATCGTCCAAATGCTTTAACATCCATCTTAAGATCCATCCAAATTTTAGAAAAAAAAAATAAGATAATAAATAAAATGATTCTCGTGCTCACGATTATCATTCATTTCCATTAAAATCCTTTATCATCACTCAAGATTTATTCCTTTCTAGGACTGCTTATATATTCTGTCACTTCTTCACCACACAATCATAGAAGCCGAGGATGCGAAAAAATTCCATCTTTATTAATTTGTACATCTCTTCAACTTATGATTTCGATGGGAGAGACGGGGGTAATTTATAAAATTCTAAAATTGGAAATTAAGGGCGCCGCAGCAAAGTGGATTCATAATTTCATCAGCAATAGTAATTATATTGCCAAATGGAGAAACACTGTTTCGATGAGAATGTTTTCCTCACGAGGAGTTTAACATGGAACTTTCATTTTCAAGATTTACATGCGTAATATCTTCGAGGCCATCCCTAATTACACTCATGTCCATAAATTAAGGATAATGAAGTTCAGGCAAAGAAAGAGACAGAAGCAAAACAAATTTGTCTTATTTGTAAAGTCTATTTATTAAACAAAAGGTAAAGAGCAAAAAAAGATGCTATATGTTTGACATAATTACTAAAAATTGCGATTTTTACTCCCTGGAGCAAATTTCAAAAAAGAGCCTATTTACAAAAAACAGTATAACATGGTGAGTATGATGGTTAATATGGAGTATGTCTCCCGGACGATGCAATACAGGCCTTACAACGCCTAGGCATGCTGAGTATCAATTTATCAATCTGATCTTGGGTAATATTGCACCACTCATCAAGCAATGCCCTCCGAAGTTCCGGTTGACAGGTGGGAGGGGGTTGACGGGCTGCAATTCGTCGGCCAAGCATATCCCACACATGCTCTATTGGATTCAAGTCCGGTGAGTATTCTGGCCAATCCAAACGGGTGATATCCTCCAATTGAAGGCATTCGTCTACAATGTTTGCACAGTGAGGACGGGCGTTGTAATCCATAAACAGAAATTCAGCACCCATGGCGCCCCGAAACAAACGTACATGTTGTTCCAGAATGACATCCCGATAGATGTGGCCTGTCATCGTTACACTCTGAACATGCAGGTCAGTTCTGGAACCAAGAATAATTCCTCCCCAAACGAGTCATCCTGCACCACCGTAACGGTGTCGTTCAATGGTATTCTCTTGGTGGAAACGGGTACCTGGCGCTCTCCATATGAAAGTCCGGCGAGAATCAGACTGCAAACTAAACCTGGACTCGTCGGAAAATATCACACAAGATCACTGTTGCGGTGCCCACAATGCATGCTCTCTACCCCAGGTTAATCGCAAGTGACAGTGAGTTGCGGTAAGTGGAACACATCTGACAGGCCTACAAAAATATAGACCAATATACCCTAAGAGTCTGTACACGGTCTGCCTTGAAACTGTCGTACCGGTAGCAGAAGAGAGCTGACGAGACAGGTCATGCTGTGCCCCGTCTGTTTCTTTTGGCAGTAACTGCTAAATACCGGTCCTCATTCGGCGTTGTAACTCGGAGGCGACCTGTGCTGTAACATATACTCCCATTACCATCATCTTGGAATCGTTGCCAAAGCCTGGAGATGACACTCTGGGCGATTCAAGTTCCTCGGATACTTCGAGCTGGGTACGTCCACATTCCAGTCGTCCGATAATTCTACCACGTAAAAAATCATCCATATGCTTCCTTTGTGCCATAACTATGCAGTTATTGCACTGAAAGGCTGTTAAAGCGCTTGTGAACAATTTTACTTCTTCACTTATATTCACTTCTTCACTTCATTCCTTATATACCCCTCTCTTACATTCTCGTCATTGTGACGTACTATCCGCGCCATCTGGTGATTTCTGTCATTTGCATATTCTTCTTCAAGATGTGTGTGATAATTCTACAGGTGAAATTTTTATTTTAGAGTTCAATTTCTGTGTGATTCTGAATTATCTTTAATTTATGGACATGAGTGTATATTGAATGTCTAATTTATGCAGATGTTATCTTTCTTTTTAGCAGTGATTATCAATTTGAAAAAGTTATTTTTAATCTCGAAATATTCCTTTGTAAAGATCTCACAGTGGTGTATAACTTTAAATTTCATTATGTAACCAGAAAAAAATAAAGCAGAAATAAAAATAAATTTATTATAATTTATATAATATTGTAATAAATTTATAATATTGTCAAACAAAAAAATTCCAAACCGATACCTGCAAATTCATAACACCAATATCCCATGGAAACATCACACCCTACTTTTTTGAACTTTTTTTTTTTTCACATAATCTAGACTTAAAACTACACTTTTCTTACATTAAAAGAAAGCTATTAAAAAACTTCATACCATCAAAGTAATAGCTGCAAACAATTGGGGTTCGTTCATGGCATCTCATCAAAATTGTTGACTCCGCTATTCACAACATTTTGGGATATAGTTCTCCTATTTTTATTTCCTCTTATCACAGCAATCTCCAAATTTTCACCATAGCGTACAATATTGCTTTACTATTCCCAACAAGTATTCCCAAATGGTCTCCGATTCCAGTGTTATACAAAGAAGCTGGCCAAATTTCATTTTCTGCAGACAGTTTATGTTATGTAGAACATTTTTTTCTAAAACAAATTTCTTTCGATCGTTCCTCCTCTCTCTTTAAATATCTCAGATTAGTTGTTCTTCCCTTGTGAAGCATCCAATTTCCCTTCAGATTTTTTTTTGCTAAATTTTTGAGAAAATTTACACATTCCTCTTTTCATATTCAATTCCCAATCTACATCCTATTGATAAAAATTATAAAATTTCTTTCCATCCAAACCAAACAACTATCATGTCATTTAATCAAGTAACTTTTTGAAAAATAAAACAAAATTGGAAAAATAAAAGTTATTTTAGCTACTGATGCATCAAAATCCCGTATCAATTACTCAAAATCCTGTATTAATTTTTTTCTCTTAAAAATCTTCTTCTGAGACGATCTCAAATTACAATAGTATTTTTACCTGACATCATCAATTTCTACATTTGCACTCGAAGCATACCATTACATTATTTTATCTGATAGTCTCTCAGCACTACCAGCTTTCCAAAATTGTAATTTTCATTCCAGGCGAATGTTCAATCTTCTTTGAGATTATCTACGTATCTCTCTCTCTCTCTCTCTCTCTATATATATATATATATATATATATATATATATACACTGAAGTGACAAAAAGTCATGGGATAGCAATATGCAAATTTTCAGATGACAGTAGCATCGCGTAGAACAGGTATAAATGCGCAGTGCTTTCGCAGAGCTTTCATTTCTGTTCAAGTTATTCATGTGAAGAGGTTTTGACGTGATGATGACTGCACGACGGGAATTAACAGACTTTGAACGCGGAATGTTAGTTGGAGCTAGACGCATGGGTGATGCCATTTCGGAAATCGTTAGGGAATTCAACATTCCCAGATCCACTGTGTCAAGAGTGTGCCGAGAGTATGACATTTCAGGCATAACATCCCACCATGGACAGCGCAGTGGTCGACCGCCTGCACTTAACGACCGAAGACCGGCGACGTCTGCAAAGAGTCGTAAATTCTAACAGACAAGCAACACTGCGTCAAATAACCGCAGGAATCAATGTGGACGTACAAGGGACTTGTTAGAACTGTGCGGAGAAATTTGGCTTTCTTGGGCTATTCCAGCAGAAGACCGACTCGAGTGCCTTTACTGACAGAACGACATCGCTTGCAGCGACTCTCGTGGGCACGTGAGCATATCGGTTGGTCCCTAGATGAATTGAAAACCGTGGGCGGGTCCGATGAGTCACGATTTCAGTTGGTAAGAGCTGATGGTAGGGTTCGAGTGTGGCGCAGACCCCACGAAGCCATGGACCCAAACTGTCAGCAAGGCACTCTTCAAGCTGGTGGTGGCTCCGTAATGGTGTGGGCTGTTTTCATGGCATGGACTTGGTCCTCTGATGCGACTGGACCGAACATTTACTGGAAATGCTTATGTTCAGCTACTTGGAATCACTTGCAGCCATTCATGGACTTCATGTACCCAAACAACGATGGGATTTTTATGGATGACAATGCGCCATGTCACCGGGCCACAACTGTTCGCTATTGGTTTGAAGAACATTCTGGACAATTCCAACGAATGATCTGGCCACCTAGATCGCCCGACATGAATCCCATCGAGCATTTATGGGACATCATCGAGAGGTCTGTTCGTGCCCAAAATCCTGCACCATCAACGCTTTTTCACAATTATGGACGTCTATCGAGACAGCATGGCTCAATATTCCTGCAGAAGACTTCCAACGACTTGTTGAGTCCATGCCACGTCGAGTTGCTGCACTTCGCCGGTCGAAAGGAGGGCCGACACGATATTAAGAGGTATCCCATGACTTTAGTCACTTCAGTGTATATATATATATACTATATATTATATATAGAGAGAAGGAGAGTATATATATCCTCATCATGATTGGTGCAATAGCCAAATGGTGGGCCAAGATCGTCTGCCTGTTGGCAGACTTCGAACAAATGAGATGTCCTCATTTTTACAGGGGGTAGGGTTGTCAGCCCAACTCTCTGCAGCCATGTTAGATTTTTACCTACAGTTTAAAGTGGATTCCAAACCACTACAAACATCCATGACACCACCGGGACTCGAATCCGAAACCTTTGGTACCGAGCTCCAGAGCGCTAGCCATTCAGGTCCGAGTATACATATATGTATATGTACAAAACTTGAACTTCTTTTATTTTTGGCATTCGTCTGGTATCCATACCACGCAGCCAGTATCGAAAGTGATTTAACAGATTCTTTGGCGTCAGACACGATGAATTAAAACTGAATGTGTATCTCCATAAAATATCATTTATGATGAATAAAAAAGACTTTAAAAGCACAGATGAACTATGAATTTCAGATCTATCTCCAATAAAGTATACTTTTAACTTAGCTAGCTTATATATATTTTCTCAGGAAATAACGCATAAATTTAGTTTTCGAGATTTGGCAGTAGTTGCCTAGCAACCGGAAAAAATCGATTTTTCGATCTGCGACGCAAGAGCATTAGAAAGATGAGGACTACCATTGATGCCCGTATGTGATGCGCAATTGGTAAATGTGAATTAATTAAATCTCAATATTTATTAATCTGCCATCAGATTTCAGTGCATTCAATCCGATGTTTCCAGCTAGATTTCCAGCCAGCTGGATTGTGAAAATGCGATCTGCATTTTTGCGATGTTGGGATAAGTTGAATGAATTTTGGGAAGATGGTGAATTTTGGGATGATGAATATCATGGCCGCCATGAAAGGTAATTTCTATTTTAAAAACAATAAGATTGATGACTTTCTTGTTTAATAACTGTAGCTTTATTTTGAATATCGTCAAGTTTATTGCTGCTTATTTCTTTTCAACAGTCAATAGCAAAAATTGATTATTTGGAATATATGTTATTAATAATTAAATGAATATATTTTTTGTTTTCAGTCTAAATTTTTTTCTTATATTTTTCTAATGCATGAATAAAAATAATTAAGAATATAATTGCACTAATTAACTTGAAATTCATGTCAATTTTCTTACTTTAAATTTAATTCTTTATAATAAATTTTTTTAAAAATTTAATAAAGTTTAATTGTGTTTTTTTAAGTTTATTAATTGATGCTTTCTAATGTAAAAACATCATCATATTTTAAAAGTATTAAATTTATTATTTCGTTTTTTTTGTTCCTCGGTTCTTTTTTTTTAAGTACAATAATTCAATCTTTCAAATTTTATTATGAAATATTATCTAACTCTTTACCTAAAATTCCACCCATATTTTCTCTATACTTATGATCTATATTGATAAATACTATTTTGCTTCATTTTCATATTAAGTGAAATTAGCACATTTTAAAGGGAAAAAAATTTAGTTGATGAGTATATTTTCATAATTCAAAATAATGGTGATATTTCTCTTTAGGTTGAAGATTTTATTCTTCAAAAATCACTATAAACCATACTAAAGAATTTAAGTTTTAAAAAAGAATACTGCAGCATTTGTTATCAATAAACCTATTTTTACTTAAATCAAACTTCTTAAGGAAACAGCAATAAATTAATTTATGGCCAAATTTTGAATATATAGCTATTGTTATTATTTTGAATTAATTCAGTAAAAAGAAATCTTGATTTTAATGGAAATCCTGTAATTTTAAATAAACTAAAAGTAAAATTATTTACTTCTTTATCATTTTTAATCTTTCTTGTGTTTTTTTTCATTTTTGCTTAATTCTATTGTTAGAATTTTCCTGTTTATTGTATTTTTAAGTTACTTTTCAAAAACATGTGCTAACTTTACTTTAAGGTCTTTCTGAAAAGTAATTATCCGTTTACTTCAACTGTATTTGTCTTTTTTTTATTTTTTGTTGACATCTAATTGTCTCTGACTCTATAAATGTGTCATTTTAGTTCAGTAATATAGTTCACTTCATTTCAAAAATTAGACAGAAATCACTTTTCTAAACTGCAAAAAGTAATGAATATATATTTCAAAATTGTGTATTGCTTTGTGTGTGCGTGCTTGTTTTGCTTAAAATTAGCTACATTTAGTATGACATTTAAAATTAATTTTGTAACTGAAGGTAAGAGTATATTTCTTCTCAGGCATTTTGTAATCAACACCAACTTTTTTGCTTTGTTTGTGTATATATTTCCTTTCAAAAAAATGAAGCATGAATTCATGTGTATATATACTTTAGAAAGCAGAATTTTATTATGAATTAAATTGCAAACCTAAGTATTATAGCAAAAGACTTGTAGGTCAAATATACTTTTTTAACTCTGGTGTAAAAATACCAAATTCATTAAACAAAAGACACTTAATTGACATCTACTTATAGGGCACAGTAAATAAATAATTTTTTTTTAGATTTTCCTTTTGCCAAATCTAATAATATTTATCTGGGGCTGTTTTAATGTTTTTTTTTTTAACTTCGAGAAAATTGGTAGCAACATCGTCAAATGCTTCACCAATCTTGCAGTCAAACGGGATACTTTAACTCTTTTGCTTCTTTTAGTTTGACACTGACCATCTTTACAGAACAAAAGCATTTCATACAATAAGAATGAATTAAAAAAAATTAAAATCCTAACTATAAATAATAAATTAAGTATAAATAAACAAATATTTATAAATATAAGCCATATTATTATTTCAATATTAATTATCAGCATATACTACATGAAAATTGCGTATCTTTAAAAAAAAAAAAAAGTGTCAAAAATAAAAAGATTTCATGCAAACAGCGAGAATAAAAAGTAATGAAATATTTATGACCTTATACAATAAAATGGCATATTCTTTAACTTAAAATATGTAGTATTTAACATATATATATATATATTAATAATTAATTAAGCAGCTTCTTTTGTGATATTTTTCTGTTAATAAAACAAAAAACAATCTTTCATTTCATGAAATAAATTATAATTTGGATTCTTTGGATCGTGTAATCACTTTTTTTGTGATTGAGCAAAATAATTAACTAAGGTATCAGCAAAATTGAATTCCTCAGCCTACTAGTAAATGTCCAATTTTATTTGTAACTCAGATTACCCCATATACAGAATATCTACCTTATACAGAATACACATCTGTAAATACGTTAAGCTTGTTTGGATTTCTATCTTTCTTATGAATATAAACCTAACACACAATTTAATTTAATTTATCACTAACACACAAATGCTTCTATGGGTAAACAGTTAAGCGAAATAAGTAAGTGTCGAAGTTTGCTCGTAAGAGGATAAAATGGGTCTTGTTTTTTGTGTTCAAACTGCAATATCTGGGATGCTATGTGCTTTCGGTCGCATGTTTCAAATTCTTAATAGAGTGTAAGCAAGTAGCAGCACATAACTGCGGTCATATAATTAATTGCCCATCAATAGTTTCGTTAAAAGACGATCAATTTTTTAATTTTTATTTTTCTACTATACAACACTAGTGTCGATAATAGAGAGTTTTTGCATACCGTATTTTGGACGTCCGTTAGCTTTTTCTCCCTAGCGCGCATGCTCATAGGAAACATTATTACAGATACGCATGCGCAATTTCCTATGAGCATGCGCGCTAGGGAGAAAAAGCTAACGGACGTCCAAAATACGGTATGCAAAAACTCTCTAATATCAGCACTATATTTTGATCCTTTTTGGCAAAAGGTCTAACGATTAAAAATGGAATGTAGGCCTTTATTCTGAAAGTGTGAGCTTGTTGTAAAATTTTCTTGCTTCATTCGAATGATGAGCAAAAATGTCGTATGCAGTACGTTTTAAAATAGTTCACAATTATTTCATATTAACATGAAATTTGTATGTTTTGATTTTCGAATACCAAACATTCTGACCTGGTGTCCTTCCTCAGTAGATTGGTGGGAGATAGATTCTCATTGAAATAAATGGCAGATTTGTGTTAGGTTAAGCTTTTACCCAAAGTGCACAAAAGACAACTCATTGCACATCATGCACTTTGCACCACTATAATTTGAAATGAACAATTTCCAGAGTGGCATGAGAATGAAGAATATACACATTGCCCCATCTACAGCCCATTACAAATCATGCATTTTGCACCACTACAATTTGAAAGGAACATTTTCCCCTTCTACAGCCCATTGCTCATCATGCACTTTACACAACTACAAATTTAAATGAAACTTTTCAGGGTGGCAGGAGGAGTGAAGAATATACACATTTTCTCTCCTTTAAAAGGCTTTCAAGCGTGAATATCCTTTACACATGACGATCCTTATCCTTACACATGGATATTCGGCTGGGGTTTGCTTGTTGAGTTTCTGAACAACTTCTCTCCTTTCCGAAACCTACCGAGCTATACATCATATTGCTCTGTTATTATACTCTTATTATATTATCGGATAAATCATTCTGTTATATTTATTTTGTCTGATCTCTTACATATCATTTCATTTTTGATATTCATTTCAGAGCTATGGCTGCTAGAGTGATGACATGGGCATGGTCTTTCAAGTCTTTTCTCTGTCTCATCATGATATCTTCTTATACAGCCCACTTGTTGGGTTTTCTGCCAGTCGAAAAATATTGATGGTATTTGATGATGAAAGCTCTACCAAGGAATTTTTCCAAGTAAGTATTTTTTTAATTATTATTTTTTTTGTCATATTAGGTATGAAATTTGTATTATAAAAAGCAATGCAAAAAAGTAATATACTTTAAAAAACAAAGAAAATTTATAGAAGTTTAAAGTGATGCTATGAAGCGCATTTCAAAAGGAAAGAAATAGTTTGCAGTAGCATTGAACAAAAGAATAGAAGCACAATTTGTTATTGACTCCTCCTCACACCTTGAAAGTTTTCTTTTGTAATCACCGTTAACCGGTTCAAACTTTTGATGAGGCTAGCTTTTGTAGACCTGACAGTAGAATTTCACCTCATAGGAAAGTTCAGACAGCTTAGCGTTGGTTTTAATATTTGACAAAAGGCTATCGGCGGAAAACTAAAGAAACCAGGTACTTTTTTAGATAAAGGAAGACTTGAAAGTTACTATCTGCAATGTTGGGCTGTAGGGGGAGGGAGATAAACTTCTATTAAAAATTTTGATTCGAACAATAAGAACAACTACAACTTTGTCATTAGTTTTTTGTCTACAAATTATATACAGTTCCCTATGAATTTCTGCCTAGTAAGCTCTTTTGCATTAAGACAGCAAATTACTCGACTTCACATTTGGTAATATTTTACATTAGAACAACCTGTAAATTGCTGTGTAAAAACCTGTAAATAGCTACCACTGGGAGGTCAGTGATAAGTAACTGAAAGCTTTGTGTGCAAAAATCAGTATCTGCTACGTCATACACACGATTTAACCCTTCGGAACTTAAATTATTTATTTAAATGATCCTTTTTACAGAAATCTACTATGGTCACCTATAAACGCATGGAAAAGTGCGCTGACGAAGAATGTGTGAATTCCAATCACGAGGGAATCGAAAAAGTGAAGCAAGATGATTATGCCTATTTTATGGAGACAACTTCTATCGAAAACAACACGGAAAGAGAGTGCAATATCACCATGATAGGAGGTCCTTTGGACAACAAATGCTACGGGATCGCAGTGGAAAAAGGCAAATGATGTTTATCGTTTTGTGCAACATTTAAAATGAGTTGTTTTCTTATAACACTTCGTGGGTAAGATGTCATGATGTACAATATTGGGATTACAATATATGTTTATATTGTAAACATAACATTACAATATGTTTCCAACATTGGTATATATTGGTATTTATTGGTCGATATTTTATGATTAATCATTAATTGATTAATCATAAAATATCGATAATAAAACTTTAGGCATATGTGGCATATAAAAAAAGTCTATTTAGAATAAACTTTTCAAAAGAGGAGCTTCAATCATGCAACGAAGATAACAATATAGCAATTTGACTGCGTCCTTTTTATGCAATCGATAGCACAACTAATGTTAAGATTTTGAGATTTTAATATTAAAAAGGAGAAGTAATAGTATAAAGAAACGAATTATATTTCCAATTACAAAGTCGCAAAAACACTAACTTATGATTGTCAAATGACATTTGGTTCACTCGGATACAATAAATTATCACCTCTATTCTCTAAATTTTTGAAATTTACATGTGCAATATTTGGTAAAATATTAAAAAAAGGAAATCATCCAAGTTTAGTTTTCTAAAAATATTAACATTGAAATATAATAAATTTTTAATTCTTTATTTCCTATTGTTTGCAAAGTAAAAGATTTGATCCTTTGTCAGAACTTTCTAACCTGCATGCAAGATCCCTATTTACATGCGGCCTGACGGCCAATTGGCTAGCTCTCAGGCCTTTGGTACCACAGGCTGCAGGTTGGAATCCTGACGATCGGATGGATGCTTGTTAGGGGTTCGTAATCCACGTTAAACTGTAGGCTCCGGTCTAATTAGTTCAAAGTGTGCACAAAACGACCGTGGAGCGTCAAACCAAGCCCTATTTACATAATTTTTTGTTTATCTCTGTGATATTTCTTATCAAAAACATGTTTCACTTTAAAATTGAGCTCAACAAAGTAAATATGATTCTTACTAAATAATACAGTAAATTGTTGCAGTCCTGTTTTGATCAATATATGTATTGGAAAAGTTATATTTTTAAACAGGAATATAAGAAATAAATCACTAAATAAAATTATTTGATTAATAACTTTTCCCTTTACAAAAAAACCCACATTTATTACATTGAAGTAATATAATGTACATTGTTCCTTATTTCCTTTTTTAATTAGTTATTTTTATTACACAAAAAAGAAGTAAAATATGTGCATGTTAAGTAATATTTGAAGTTTTTAGGAGGAGGGGAGGGTGTCCCTCGGCTAAATGATATTGATTACACACGCATTTCGGACTCCTGATTTAAAGTAATACTTATTTTAATGTTAATGTATAGGTTTATCATCTAGAATTTTACTAAATACTTAAAAATTCTCTAAATTTACGTAATTTCCTTCAACAAATTATTATTTTTTTATATTGTTTAGTTTCATAATATGCAAAGGAAATAAATAAATGTACATTTGATAATTTTTTGGGGTTAAAAAAGAAAGGACACATATTGTTTTATATTTGAAAGTAATATTTCAATGCTGTGTGTTACTTTCAGAAAGTTTATTTGAAAATGGCTGCTTTGTTGATTTGAAGATGTGGTTTTTACGGAAGTCAGCAATATTTTATGCAGATTATTTCTCTAGTAATTATAGAGCTTGATTAAAATTCCATATCCACTTACATCTAAAATTTCTGCTTAGGAAAACATAATTTGAAAGCATCAGGTGGAATCTCGAAACTCCAGAAGCAAGGGCAGTTGAACACCTTCAAGAAGCGTTGGGGGAAGCTAAAGAAATGCTGCGACTGTTGTTCTGACGAGACTTCCAAATCTTCAGTGTCAGAGTCCGATACATTACTGAAAAACTTCCGTGCTCTCACTCTCATCATGCTGGGCGGAATTATGATGTCTGCCATCGTGGGAATCTTGGAGTCTATTTATATCCTGAGGAAACTCCATAGAAGGAACGAGGTAAGCTCTTCTTGGCGGCACGAACAACGATTCAGCAAAAGGAATGCAAGAGATTCAACAGTTCTTTCACAAAAGTATATCGGAAATCCTTTTAAAATCCACAATTTAAATGCTTTAAAAATTCAAATTGTTTCACGAATTTACTGAAAAAAGTTAATCAGTTATTGGCGAAATTTGTGACATTATTAACAACAGTAGGCTTCATTATGAGATCTGAATTTAGTCCCTCAGTAACATGTACCCATGCATATCATGAATTTTTAAAACTAATATTCGCTGAATAAAATATATTTTATTTTCTTAGAGCAAAATTAAATATTAGAGAGTTTTTGCATAGCGTTTTTTATCGTCCGATATTTTTTCTTCCTACCGCGCATGCTCATAGGAATAGCTCAGTAGTGTGCAATAGGTACAATGTTTCCTATGAGCATGAGCGCTATGAAGAAAAATATCGGACGATGAAAAAACGTTACGCAAAAATTCTTTATTATCTTATTTAATCGATTAGATCTGTTGAAAACTATTAAATACGTTATAATTATTCTACATATTTAAATTAAGTAATTCCCTTATTTTTTTTCAGAGGTTTCGTGCAAATAATAGATGAGAGAAATCAAACATGCGATAACCGGTGGCAGCTCTTCTGAACCAGCACCGAAACTGAAACATCACAAAGACTCTGAGGAACCGATGAAAGCGCTGGCCGGTTATCTATCTGCACCATTCTATTTGTTTTTAATTCTGATTTTTTTAGTGACTCCTGTTCCTGAGACGCTCCCGATAAGTATTTCGTTCGGAAAATAATAAAAAAAAGGTTCTTTCAATCATTCACTTGTTTTTTTTTTTTTTTAAATTTATTTATTTCGTCAGTTCTTTATTTAAACTCTTGTGACGAAAGGACATGCTGATGCTTAAAATAGTTATATCAAAAAGATATTTATAGAGTTACTATAAATAATGTTAGAAACATTATTTTATAAGTAATAATGTAACACTTTCCTAAAATATCAGTTTCACTATTGTACTCAATCGTTGTTCGTGCATGCCTTTGTAAATCCTCTCCCAGGCATCATATGTATAAAGTTTTATTTTAGTTTTAATTAAGACTTATATGTAATGCTTGGTCCCATTAAATATCAAAATCGCTCCGATTATTTGTCATTTGAATCGTGTTGCACTGCATGGATTGTTTTCAGCATCAAAATATTAGCTAAAGTGTTAAAATTTTAAATTTTGATAAATCAGCAAATATTCTGCATTGGCTCTTAGTTGTTACTCAAGCAACAACAGTCGGCGTAAATTTAAAACCTTACCAAGAGTAAAATCGTTTCCTTGATAGCTTCTTTATCAACTGATAAAATACACGGGTTATCAAAATAATGAAAACACCTGTGAATAAAAGTGACATTTTGAATGCGTTTCGTAAGCATTAAAATATAATAATAACTACCAGTTTTTTTTAAAAAATTGATATGTATATTTTCTGGCAGTATGTGGTATCTTTATTGAAGCTAACTCTTGGATTTATTTGAAACGCGTCAAATGTCGGACCTTTCAGATTTTCAAAGAGGCCAAATTGTCGGAGCCCGTCTAGCTGGAGCAAGTGTAACCGAAACATCTCAACTTTTAGGCGTTTCTAGAAGTACGGTGTCTAAAGTCCTGACAGCATACACACAGCGTGGCAAGACAAGCTCAGCAAAGCAAAAGAGTGGATGGAAAGAAAAGCTCAGTGAAAGAGACCGACGGGTATTGAAGCGGATTGTGATGTCTCAAAAGCGAACAACTGCAGCAAAAGTGACCACAGAACTCAATCAGCATCTCGATTCTCCAGTGCCAATCATTACAGTTAGAAGGCACTTTCATAAACAGGACATTTACGCCTGAGCAGCAATTCCCAAGCCACTTGTAACAGATGTTAATGCCAAACGTCGTCTACAGTGGTGCCACATTCACAAAGCCTGGTCGATTGATAAGTGGAAGAATGTAATATGGTCTGAAGAATCGTCTTTCACACTTTCCCTATAACAGGACGGCTGTACGTTTGGAGGACACCTGCACAAGCGTATGATCGTGATTGTCTCCTTCCAACTGTCAAGCATGGAGATGGATCTTTCCTGATATGGGCAGCCGTGTCATGATCGGACTGATAATCCGAATTATCGGACTAATGTTCTTTTCATGGTTTTCTTCTGGACCAATTGTAACTCTGAAAGGAAGGATCAATGTGGAGAAGTATAAAGAAATTTTAGCTGACCAGGCCCCTCCTATGATGCAAACTTTGTTTCCTCAAGGAGATGGAATTTTCCAGGATGATAATGCATCCATCGATACAGCGGGACTTGTCCAACCATGGTTTGATGAACACGAGGATGAAGTTAAACGTCTACCACGGCCCGCACAGTCACCCAACCTCAATATCATTGAACCGCTATGGTCTATTTTTAGAGCGTTCAATACGGAATCGATATCCTCCACCTGCATCTCTCCCAGAACATTCATAATATCTCCAGAAAGAATGGTACAATATTCTTCTAAGCACTATTGAGCACTTGTATGAATTGATTCCTATGCTAATCCAAGCTGTATTACATGCCAAAGGCGGTTCTACACCATACTAATAAAGGATTCTGTGTAAATCTATGGTGTTACCATTATTTTGATGACCCCTGTATACCACTTTGCATTCCGATGAGTGGGGGGGAAGACTTCTGGAAGAATGGAATGTTCTTTTCTGAGAGCCATGCCTGCATAGCAATTGAGATGTGGGTGAGGGAATTATTGTAATGCATTTTCTTATCGCGGGCCTGAATGGCCGAGTGGCTAGCGCTCTGGCGCTCGGTACTACAGGTTTCGGGTTCGAGTCCCGGTGGTGCCATGGTTGTTTGCAGTGGTTCGGAATCCACTTTAAAAGTAGGCTCCGGTCTTAACAGGATCGTAGAGCGTTGCGGGGCATTGTTACTCCGCGTCCGTGGCTTATCTTCAAGTTACACGCACCCTCTGGGTAATGCGAAGTGAGTACGCCTCTGCAGCGCTTGCCTTAAGGCATCCAAAGACCAAGCTGTCTGTGTTTGCCAGCTGCATTAGAAAGAAAAAAATTTTTTCTTATCGCTTCGGCTGGGCGTTTTCTTCAGATTGCCTCATTCAGTATTTTCAAAATTTGTATGTACCAAGGGCCGATAATAGTTTGTCTAGTTCCGGGATGGGCAAACTACAGCCCGCCGAAAGATTCTATCCGGCCCGTGGAGAAATTTTAATTTGCCGGTCCGAGGCAAATTAAAAGAAATATATATTTATATATCTATCTCATTTTCTACTTTGATAAAACCTTATTTTTTTCTTCCTTTTTTTCAAAGGACTAATCTTTTTACTTTCTCTATTTTTGATGATGAATTAAGTGGTATATGGGGATGTGAAGCAACAAGG
Source organism: Caerostris extrusa (assembly GCA_021605095.1). NCBI lineage: Eukaryota > Metazoa > Arthropoda > Arachnida > Araneae > Araneidae > Caerostris > Caerostris extrusa. The sequence continues at coordinate 55,941 of BPLR01017799.1, read as the reverse complement.
ACTATAATCCCCTAATCACTATATATATATATGAAGTTAGTTTTCTTTTTAATATGTCACTCTCCACAAAGCTCTACGATCGTGTTAGACCGGGACCTACGGTTTAAAGGGGACTCCGAACCACTACAAAATCCATGGCACCGCCGGGACTCGAACCCGAAACCTGCGGTACAGAGCGCCAGAGCACTAGCCACTCGGCCATTCAGGCCCCTTCTCTATTTTTGTTCTACAAAACATAAATTGACTAAAAATAAAACGACTTTTAAACTAAAAATTAATCTGTTTGCTGGGCAGCTAGCTAAGAACAACTTGTCTCATTTCCCAAGGTTAAATTCAATACCCTCAGTAAATGAAGAGAAGCTTAAGAATTAAGAAGATGACTTAAAAAAAAAAAACTGCATTTTGAGTTCGAAACGCAGATTTCAAGATTTCAATGCCATTCAAACAGAATTGGATGTTTTTACCATGCCTTTCAACGTAAATTGTGAAGCAGTGAGGTCAGATTTGCAGGTTCAATTAGTTGAGTTGCAACCTAACAAACATCTCAAGCAGCTGTTTCTAAATAAGCCTAAATTAGAGTTTTACAAATCATTATCGAAAGTAAGTTTCCCAAATTTAATATCTCACGCCTAGAAAATCAGTGCTATGTTTGCTTCATCTTATATATGAAAACAAATGTTTTCAACTATGAACCTTAGAAAGAATTATTTCAGAAGTAGACTGACAGATGAGCATTTAGCCTCGTTCCTTAGAACCATACATCTCACTTCGAACCTCAATATAGTGAACTTTTAAAATTGAAATCGCAATTTCATTCATCTCATTAGCATATTTAAATTGTAATACTTGTATATTGTTTTTAAAATTTTAGAAAAATTTATCTTGGCCCGCCAAACTTTTTTTTTTTTTCGATTTTTGGCCTCGCGACCGAAAATTTTTTCCATCTCTGGTCTAGTTGGTACAAATTCATGGCGCACCACACCTTCATTGTTGCAATAAGCATGATTTTTGTTTCGGATTTGGCATGACGCGATTTTTTGGTCGAGGAGAGGGCGTTGTGTGCCATTTAAATGACTCCATCTTTGTCCCCGGGTCCTAAGGGTACAACCCAGGCGTCGTCACCAGTAGCGATTTTTTCAAGAAGTGTAGGGTTCGCTATGCTTTTTCCAAAACATTAGGTCGCAGTCAACTGCCGAGTTTCTATTTGATCCGAATTCAGCAGTCGCGGCGGACAAACATGACACGTTTCTTCTTCGAATCATCTTACAGGTTTGCGTCAATGGATCTATAAGAGATCCCCACTTCTTGTCAAACTTCATTGTGTCAAACTCTTGGATGGTCATTCTTCAGTCTGATGTGATTAACTGCTCCACTTGCTAGACTATTCCTTCGTTTCTGGAGGTTTAAGGTATGCCACTGCGGTTCTCGTCCTTCAGCGATTCATGCCCACCCGAAAATTTGAAAAACACTCGTAAACGTCTGTTTTTCTTTAAAAACTCTTCACCGTAAAATGTTTGTAAGGTTAACAGAGTTTCAGTGGCAGATTACCCCAAACCACACAGGAACTTGATGTTCGCTCTTTCCTCTAACTTTGACATCGCCCAATTGATCGCCACATACTTTTATTCCTTTGACTTTTCTCCAGATTCTTCTCACAATTACAATAATCATTTTTCTTTTGTTGAAATTGCAGATACGATTCATACTATTCCCAATTCCTCGCCTAGAAAATACTGTATTCGAGTCAACTTTATCAATATCCACCCCAATTCTACTTTTAATAGCTTCTATGAATTTTTAATAATATCAGGATTTAATAATATCAAAGATAACTGTTCTATTAATTCTTAACGTCCAAATGTTTTAACATCCATCTTAAGTAAAATTTTAAAAAGAATGGTGCTCACAAAAATTATTTATTTCAATAAAAACCATTATCATCAGTCAGGATTTATCCCTTTCTAGGATTACACGTATACTCTGTCACTTCTTTACCACACAATCGTAGAAGCCAAGAATGCTAAAAGTTTTTTTCCATCTTTATTGAATTGATTATGTATATCCGATAGGAGAGACAGGTTAATTTATAAAATTTTAAAATTGGGAATTAAGGGCCCCGCAGCAGAGTCGAGTCACAATTTCATCAACAACATGACTTTTATTGTCAAATGGAGAAACACTGTTTTGATTAAATTGCTTTTTACACGCTGTGTTTAGCTGTGTTCTCAGAGCTTTCTTTTTTAAGATTTACATGCGAAATATCTTTGAGGCCATCTCTAATCATATTGATTATTTAATTTATTCAGATGTTATTTTTCTTTTCAGTAGTGACTATCAACTTGAAAAAGTTCTTTTTAATCTACAAATATAACTTTATAAGATTTCACAGTGGTGAATTACTTGGAATTTCATTCTAAAACCAGAAAAATGAAGCAGTTAATTTTGTCAAACAAAAACTTCCGAACCGACACCTGCAAATTCATAACAACAATATTCCATAGAAAGAACACATCCGACTTCTTGGTCTTATTTCTTCTCATAATCTCGACTGCAATAGCTGCAAACTTTTAGAGTTATCTTTTATAGCCTCTCATCAAAATTGTTAACTCCCATATTCGTGGTATTTTGGAATATAATTCACCTATTTTTATTTCCTTTTATCACAGCAATCTCCAAATTCTCACCACAATGTAAAATATTGCTTTACGGTTCCCAACAAATCTTTATAAACGGACTCCGATTCCAGTGTTATACAAAGAAGCTGGTCAAATCTTATTCTTCCGTAAACTTATGTTGGCAGAACATTTTTTTCTAAAACAAATTTCTTTCGGCTCCCCCCTCTCTCTAAATGTCTCAGATTAGAGAACTGTTATTCCCTTTTGAAGCATCCAATTTCCTTCAGACTTTTTAGCTAAAATTTACACATTCCTCCTTCATATTCAATTCCCAATCTACATCTTATTGATAAAAATTATCAAATTTCTTTCCATCTAAACCGTTTATTCTTCCAAACCAAACAGCTATCATGTCATTTAATTAAAGTAACTTTTAACTTTAATTAAGTAACTTTTGAACAATATAAAGAACAAAATTGAAAAAATAAGCTTATTTTAGCGACTGATGCATCAAAATCCCTTATCAAATACTCAAAATTCTGTATTAATTTTTTTCCTCTTAAAAATCTTCATCTGAGATGATCTCAAATTACAAACCTGATTTCATCAATTTCTACATTTGCACTCGGAGCATTACCATTACATTATTTTATCTGATAGTCTCTCAGCCGTTCCGACTGTCCAAAATTGTAATTTTAAATCCACGCGAGTCATCAATCTTCTTTAAAATCGTCTCAAAAAAAAAAAAAAAAAAAAGAAAAAAGCCACTTTGAACTTATTTTTGTCTTCGGAACTTATTTGGACTCAAAGTCAAGCAGGAATAATCGAAAATGATTAGACAATTTGGCAAATTCCGCGTCAGACACAATGATCTTAAATTGTATATCTCTGGAAGACATCATTAATCATGAAAAAAAAAAAAAAAAAAAAAAAATTAAAAAGCAGATGTTTGATCAAGAGCAATTTATGCGTCGGATCTGCTTCATTTAAATATTACTAAACCAACTCATCGACGCTCTTCTATCAATTGTACTTGAGCGATTTCGCACCAAGATTTATCCTACAACAGTTAGACTCAAAGACTAGATTTAACTTCTTCTCCAAAGTGCTCCAGCTGCAACGAACCGGAAACCGATGGATATATTTTATTTCAATACATTATATGTACCATACAAAGATAAAGTTGAAAATCGCTTGTGGGTACAAAGTCTTATTTTATTTCTAGTTATTTTATATGAATGAGAGCGTTTATTACAAAAATGTTTTAATGAATTTCCTACAGAAAATTACGTAATATTATTATATTAGCTTTTTTGTCTTATTTTCGCAACAGAGGTTCTGCTTAAACCACATTTCGGTGTTTTTTTTCTTTTACTTCCTTTGCTGATTACCTGAAGATCTTTATTATCCTTATTATCTTTTACTAGCCATTCTTTATTATTTCTTTTTAAGAACATTTGTATAAATTGAAATAAAGCAGTTTACACGAGCATGAATCTCCAAGCACCTTGTCCAAGTCAAATTAAATCAAGTCCATTTTTAATATCAAACTTTTGTAGGAAATTTCTTAAATCAATGGATTTCTTGTTTACTTCTAGAGCCGTAACATCACTTTCAGTCGGCATTTTGAACATAATTTTATTTTCGTCTCAAACCTTTAATTTCTGCAAATCAAAAGTTCTTTGCTTTTCACGACATTATATGTACCATACATTAATGGTACATATAATTCTATCTTCAAATTCTGTCTGTCTCGTTTTTCGCTCTTTTCAATTAATTGTTATTTTTCCTTTTCAAGTTACTAATTTTTCTCTATTTTTGATTCTTTTGAAAACTTTATTACCAAACATTTCATCACAATTTTTAATACTTGTTATTATTAATTATTATTGTTCACTATAATTAGTTTATGTTAAATATTTTTGTAATAACAACACTATGTTTATGTAATTAATATATAGAAATTTGGCAATGTAATTTACTAAAAAAAATGGATATTCGTATAACTGGGAGTGAAAATGGTCAATTTTATTATTATTTTTAATAATTTTAAGTGCAAATTTCAAGACAGTGTTGGGCGCAATGGTATATTACCCTAGTTAAATTTTTTTTATTTAAACTTCAATAGACTGTGAGCGTAAATTATGACCAATGGACTGGATAAGTTAAAAAAGTTTGATGGCGAATCAAAAATTTTTGTTGTCTATAACTATAGATATTCATTAATAAAATCTAAAATCTTCATTCTGAATTTTAATCTTCAGTTTAAAATCTAATATAATTGTAAAAATTATGAACAATCAAACAGATGAGATAAATTTATGTTTGATTAACGTGGAGAAAAATGATTTTCATCATTTACAAATCTCAACATCATAAGATGAAAATAAAATAAAGTTTCATCTAAACAAACTAACGACACTATTCTGGGATTATGATTAATTATTATATCTATCATTATATTTGATTTCATAAATTTTAATTTCTGCTCATCATCATTGTTGAATAAAGATGTCGAGTGCCTGAACGCGAAGCGTTCATCTACTCAATGGTATGTGAAGGCAGTAGGAAAGAAAAGTCATGATAAATAGATAATAGTAATCGTATGACTTAATTTCTGCTAATAACTTAAGAAATGAAGCATTAATAGTAAAAAAAAAAACAGATAAAAAGGTAGATTTCAGAAAAATTTTATTGAATAATATAATTTAAATATGTAATGAAATCTTACAAAAGAAATGCACATGCTTTATGAAACAAAATTTTGATTCTCAATAAATTTTACTTTTTACTTACCTAACTTGTATATATTTTCATAAAAATAACGAATAGATTTAATTTTCGAGATTTGGCAGCAGTTCCTAGTTGCCTAGCAACCGCAAAAATCGATTTTTCGGAAGTGCGAAGCAAGTGCATTAGAAAGATGAGAACTACAAATGTTGTCCGTATGTCATGCTGCACTTTGATAAATGCGGATTTATTAAATTTCAATATTTATTAATATGCCCTCAGATTTCAGTGCATTCAATCCGATGTTTCCAGCTAGAACCTGGAGGCTGAAAATGCGATCTGCATTTTCGCAATGTGGGTGATATGTTTAGTGAATTTGGCAAAAATATTGCTCCAACGTATTATCATGATCGCTGTGAAAAGGTAATTTCTATTTAAAAAATAATAAGATTGGTGGCTTTTCTTGTTTGATAACTGTCGCTTTTTATTTTAAATATCTTTGTCGCTTATTTCTTTTTCAACAGTCAATATCAAAAATGATTATTTGAACCATATGTTATTAATAATTAAATGAATAGATTTTTTGTTTTCAGACTAAATTTTTTTAAATCTTTTTTTTTTTTTTTGATACACGTATAAAATAATTAAGAATACAGTCGTGCTAATTAAATTCAATTTATGTCAATTTTTCTTACTTTCCATTTAATTCTTTCTAATAAATTTTTAAAAAGTTTGCATTTTCTAAAGTTTTATTAATTGATGTTTTCTTAATGTAAATTTATTAATTAATTTTTTCTTATCTTTTAAAAGTATTAAATTCAGTGTTTTGATTGTTTTGTTTTTCAGTTCTTTCTTTTAACTACAAAAATTCAATCTTTCAAATTTTATCATGAAATATTATTTAACTCTTTACATAAAATTCTACCCATGTTTTCTCTGTACTCATGAGGATCAATATTCATAAATATTTTGCTTCATTTTCATATTAATAGAAATTAGCACATTTAAATGGAAAAAAAAAAAAAAAAAAAATGATGAGAATGTTTCCATAAATCAAAATAGTGGCGATATTTCTCTTTAGGTTGAAGAACTTATTCTTTAGTAATCAATATAAGCAATACTAAGAATTTAAATCTTAAAATGGATACTGCAACATTTATTATCAATAAACTTATTTTTACCTAAAGCAAACTTTTTAAGAAAAACAGCAATAAAGTAAATTTCTGGTCAAATGTTGAATTTATAGCTATTGTTATTATTTTGAATTAATTCAGTAAAAAAATAAATAAATAAAGCCTTGATTTAAATGGAAATTCTATAACTTTAAATAAATTAAAAGGGAAATTATTTACTTCTTTTTTCATTTTTAATCTTGTTAAAATGTTCATATGTTTTTCATATGTTTTAATCTTGTTCATATGTTTTTTATTTTGCTTAATTCCATTGTTAGAATTTTCCTGTTTATTATATTTCTGTTGTTTTCAGAAACTAACTTTATTTTAAAAGTCTCTCTGAAAAGTAATTATCTGCTTACTTCAATTGTATTTGTCTTTTCTTTTTGTTGATATTTGATTGTCACTAAGTCTATAAATGTGTAGTTTTAATTCAGTAACACAATTCACTTCATTTCAAAACTTAGACAGAAATTCCTTTTCTGAACAGCAGTAAGTAATGAATAAATGTTTTAAAATTTTGTATTACTCTACATTAATTTATTTGAGTCAATAGATAAAAATAATAATAATAAATATTGCATATATTGTATTGAGATGTTTTTTTTAAATTGAAGGTCAGTTCAAATGAGACTTTATACCATGCACAAAAGGGAATTTGTTCTTTTGCTATCTCTGCCTTCTTTGCAAGTTTTGGACTATTTTTATTTATTGGATTGGCTGGACCTCCTATTACTAACACTGTAACTATAAATGCTACTAACCTTATTCCAAAAGCTTAATCATTCCCAAATGGCTGTAAGTACTAACACCTTAAAATGATTTTGATTATCATTAATGATTTTAATCAACTGTGAAATGAAATACTTTGATGATAATAATATATTAGCATTTGATAGACAAATTTATTGTTGTTGTTTAGACAGGGCCATTTCTACTTCATTCTCCTGCTGTGTCTACATTCAGCCAGCAATTGTGGGTAATTGCTAGGATTATTCTCAAAAATGGTGATGGTAAGAAAATACTTTTAATTGAACCATGATTTGCAATCTAACATACTCACTTTACAATACTGCTAATTAATTTTATATATTTCTAAATCCATTATGATCACAATATGATATAAAAAACTTTTATTTGCATGGAAAAAAACAAAATATATTTTGCAACTAATTTCTTTTAAATTATTCTGATCATTGTTCTATATTGAATTATTTCTGTACAACTTACAATAAATATACTATAAATTTTAGTATTGAAAAATTATTCAATAATAATTATACATGTTCATTTATTGGGAATAGAAAGCTCTTGTAAGTACATAAGGATTTTTATGCATATACACTAAAACATTTTGTATATTCCTTTTCTGAAAAATGTTTATTGGTATTTACAAATAAAAAATAAAATAAAATTAAAATATTCTTGACATGTTTCACTAGAACTTATTAATTGTTCATTTAGATAATGCCTAATTTTTGATGTATTAGTTCAAAAATTTTAAATATTTTAGCTAAAAAAATATTCATTCACTATAAAAATAAGATTCTTTTATGCAAATTGGGCATTCTGTAAAATGCAAACATGCAACATGCATCTATTGTTAAGCACACTACATATTGTGATTGTTTGTTAAATATGATCAACTATGATTTGGTAGCATTTTTAGTTTGCAGAAGATATTTTGCTGAAAGAAAAGTTCTCCAAATAATAATAGTATTATGCTGTAATAAAAATAATATTTTCAAATAAATGAATATTTTTTAAAGAAACTATAATTTTGAGAAAATGTTACTTATGATTTGAGTACTAAAATAAATAAACTAATTAAAATAATATTGTAAAGAAATACCAAACATTGTTATTATTGGTTGTTTATTAATCAAAAGATGCAAAAAAATTCGTTTGTCCTTGTTTTCCTTTAGATATTTTTTCTTTTGTTTTAATCTTATTACCATTTCAAAGTACTTGGTTATACTCTTCAGAGCATCTCATGATGCAATTTTTCTTGCATCATGTTTTAGAAACAAATAACATATTTTTGTAGTATATAACAAATACTTTCTTAACAATTTATTAAACAATTACATAGTCTTGCTAATACAGAATGTTTTTCTATGTTTCTTATACACTAATACTACTTATTTTCAAGTTTTTCCTCTTATACCCTGATCTTGCAAAAACAGATTAAAAAAATGTATAGTTTGGGTTCTTGGTTCATTTTTCTTTGAAATACAAATACATTTATAGATAATTATATTATAATATTTCAGAATCTTTTAAATGCAATTGTATCATGTAAAAATTCATAAGAATTCATGTACAAACTGAAAATTATGTGCTTTTATCTGTGATCTCTTTCAAATTGTTAATTTTTAGCGTTCAATAACATAGGCATCATTAATATTTTGATTTCAATTGCAATTGTAATTATTATTATGCACAATTTTTGATTCAAATACATAACCTTATTAAGAAAGTTATATTGTTCCTTATTAGGCAAAACAATAATATAAAATTTATTTTTAAATACAACAGAAAAACAGAATAATAATTATGTATCTATCACATAAGAAATTTAATTTATTATTTAATTTGTTTTGACTTAATGTTGAGAGTTATGCTTTTCCAATTGCTGTTTTAATATTTTTAAAATACTTTTGTACTTTATTTGCTTAATAGGTGTTTTACAAAAACTAAAACTTTATTAAACTTAAATGGAGTAAAATTGATTACTTTTCTAATAATGAGTATTTTTAAAGTTGTTAGATATATATATTCTTTTATTAAAATTATTTACTTTTTGTAATTTTAAACCAGTTGTAAAGTAGCGAATTCATTGCAATTATGAACTTTTGTAGATGAGAGATTCAATAAACCATTTCATATTGCTGTTACTATACATGGTGTCTCTGATATGAATAAAATAGTTGTTGTATTAGGAGAACAACATAATCATAACAGAACTAGGGAGCTCCGATGCTTTAATAGTGTAAGTTGTTTTTTGAGACTTTCTTTATAAATTTGGTTTTAAATAATTTTTAATGCTCAAATTGTTTGTAGAATTTTTAATATTTTCTTTTTCTTAGATTTGCAAGAATTTACAGTTCTCCACCTAGGTTTCTTAGATTTTAGGCATTATATTATAATAGTAAATTTTTATGGACTTGAGAGAATTGAAGAAAACTACAATATGAAAGACGTAGTTTTTATGTAAGCATTCTACCCTTTTTATTCCTATTCTATTTTTATGAGTTTTAAATACAATGTAGATTTTTTTAAATTGATTTTTTAACTCTTGCTATTAGTGAGCATTATGAGGGTTTAAAAGAAAAGTTTATTTATATATATATATATGTATATTTGTTTATTTATAAGGAAACTTTTTTTTTTAAGCTGAGTTAAATTTTTTTCTATTTTGTTTTTACCTGCTTGATATTTAGAATTTTTTTTCAAAAGCTTAATTATTTACATTGTTTTATTTTTTTTAAATATATGAGCATTTTGTTATTTTTATAATGTATATTTACCTTCTTTTGTTGAAATTGAATTTGAAATATATTTTTTCAATTCTTTATTTATTTACAGTTCAAAACTTACAATCCATCCTTTACCAGGATTGAAATATGGTTCCGTTGCATCTTCATTGTTTTGACTTTTGCAACATCTGTATGTTCTTCCTTAAAATATTTTTATTATTGTAATATTTCAATATTATTTAATGTATTTTAAATACATTATCTTGTATTTTTCAGTGTTGGTTTGCATACTCTTTTGAGATTTTTTTCTTCTTTGATTGGTCTATTGAACAAAAATGGATATCTGTACTTTTACCTTTATTGGTTTTGTATAATGGTATGTAATTTCATTCCTAAAATTATCACACTTGAAATAATTATAAATTCGATTAGTTGCTAAAATACATTTGTTTAGTTTTTTAATCAAGGGGAAAGGAAGGGCAGTGTCAAACTTTTTAGACTGTTGACACCTTCAGGAGATTATAGGTTCTTTATAAATCCATTCTATTTTTTTTTATTACTTTATTGAGTAATAAGGAAAATGTTTTTATGAATATTAAAAATTATTTATTTTAACTGGAATGCTTATTGAATGTATATATATAATATATATACATATAATATATTATATAATGGCTTAAATAAATATGTTGTTATTTTTGGTGTTCTTTTTTACATTGCATATTTGAGTACATATAAAATATAAAGTTTATTAATTACAAGATTTTCACATTCATAACACTTTTAATGATCTTGGTTTCATCTTCATGTTAGAGGTAACTCAAGCTAATTGAAATTAAATATTACTTATATAATAATACATTATATTTTTCTATTGAACATTAAGACCTAATATTGACTATTAGTTTTAATTTTAACCATTAAAAAAAAGTTCTTATTTGATCAAAAATTCAATAAAAAATATTTATTTGATCATTGATATTTTAAAAATATTTATTTATGTTTTTCTAAAAGTATTAGCTCTGAATAGAAAGTGATGACATATAATAGATACACCAATGAAATTAATCTTAATTCAATAAAAATCAACTGACATCAACATTTATTTTGAGTGTGTAATTTATATTAAAAATTAAAAAAACTCTCAAATATCGGTGCAGATACTTCAAAAAGATAATTATTAAAAAGTGAACAAAATATGGAGGATATTTGACAAATATTTGTACATTAAAATTTTCTAGACGTAATAAAATTCCAGAATTTTTTAAAAAACTAATGCTCTATTTCTAAGTAGCATAGCATTATTTTCATTATATTAATTTCAATGAATTCATTAAATGGAAATGCTAGGCATTTTAAACTAGTATAGATTTTAAATAATGTTTTTTTTATTGCAAATCTATTGAGAGCAAAATCCAGAATGATGTAGGAGGTTTTTAAATAATATGAATTCTAATTGAAGGAGGTTTTGCTATATATTTATATCAAAATTTCAGTTCATTCAATATAGATGATTAATTGAGTCGAATAATTATGAATGAAGTATCATTTTTTTTAAATATAATTTTTTATTTATATATTTTCCAATTTGTATGTTATATTAACTTTTTGATTAATCTATATTTATTGATAACTTTTCGTTTTGATTAATCTATATTTATTGAGAATTTATTCTGAATTCTAACTAAAGGACATCTTGCTATATATTTATATCAAAGTTTCAGTTCATTAAATATAGATGATTAATTGAGTCGAATAATTATGAATGAAGTATCATTTTTTTTAAATATAATTTTTTATTTATATATTTCCCAATTTGTATGTTATATTAACTTTTTTTTTTTTTTTTTGATTAATCTATATTTATTGATAACTTTTCGTTTTTGATTAATCTATATTTATTGAGAATTTATTCTGAATTCTAACTAAAGGACATCTTGCTATATATTTATATCAAAGTTTCAGTTCATTCAATATAGATGATTAATTGAGTCGAATAATTATGAATGAAGTATCATTTTTTAAATATAATTTTTTTATCTATATATGTTCCAATTTGTATGTTATATTAACTTTTTGATTAATCTATATTTATTGATAACTTTTCGTTTTTGATTAATCTATATTTATTGAGAATTTATACTGAATTCTAATTAAAGGACATCTTGCTATATATTTATATCAAAGTTTCAGTTCATTCAATATAGATGATTAATTGAGTTGTATGAATTGAATAATTATGAATGAAGCATCTTTTTTTTTTTAAATATAATTTTTCGTACATATAATTTTTTTTTTTTTTATTTATAAATTTTCCAATTTGTATGTTATGTTAACTTTTTTGATAAATCTATATTTATTGATAACTGTTCTTTTATTAATCTATATTTATCGAGAATTTATTCTCTAACTCTTAGTTTAATTTAAGTCTATTAATATAGGAAACTTTTATATTTGTTAGAAAACAAATAATTTTTTATCTTTTACAGATCCAGTATTTCCTTTATCATTCCTTGTCAATAGTTGGGTTCCAGGCCTTTTGATGCTATATGTTTCAAGCTACATTTTTGTGTGCACTGCTTCTATTTTGGCTCTGCATATCATCATGGTATTAGACAGGTAAGTATCATTCTTTAGGCAAGACCAACTCTCATGTGTTTGTAACAATTTTAATAATGCCTAATTTCTTTATGGCTGACTATTTGTCTGGTTTTTATCTATTTGATTGGTTTTTAATGCTTCAAATTTAGTTTGATCATTTCTTTTTTCATAGTCATTAATTACTATCTTTATTTATTTTTCACATTTCAATTTTGTATGATAAAATTTTAAAAGACAACCTACAAAAAAAGAAGAACAAATCTAATAATTACGTCAATTCTGGAAAAAGATACGAGGGTAACTTTGAAATTTTGAGACAGTAGCAAACGACAAACGCAGGAATTTTTTTTTAATTTATAAATTTTAACTCTTTTATGGCCACAGACAATAATTTGCGGCAACAATTGCAATTTAGCTGTCGTAGAATAGATTTTGGAAGAAAGGAAATTGAAATTGATGCGAGAGCATTATCGCGCTATGATTTTAAAGTGGAATTAAATCAAGAAGAATGCCTTCAACACCTACAACTAGCATATGGAGACGAAGCTCCATCTCTTGCTACTGTATTTAGATGGTTTAAAGAATTTCGTAGAGGTTGAAGTTCTCTTCTGGATCAAGAATACACAGGAAGACCTTTATCAGCTGCAGTTCCAGAAAATGTGTCGGCCATAAGACAAATGTTAGTCGATGATAATCGCTGCACTTACCAAATGATACAGAAGAAACTTAACATTGGATTCGCAGCTATACATAGAATTATGCATGAAGAACTACATATGAAAAATTAGTTTGTCGTTGGGTCCCCCATAATTTAACAGCACACCAAAAAATGGAGGAATCTGCAAAGAAACCATAAAATTACTTAACGATGATGAGCACCGCCTTATTTCTAAAATCATAACTGGTCATGAAACTTTCATACCATTTTTTTGATGTTCCGACACAACAAGAAAGTAAAGTGTGGGTCTTTGTTGATGAGCCCAAACCAACAATGGTGAAAAGACAACGAGCAATGAAGAAAGTAATGTATGCTTTTTTCTTCAGAAGTACAGGACGGGTCAATGCCATCAAGCTGCAGGGACAGAAGACAGCCACAGCTAACTGGTATACCACAAAGCGTCTTCCAGAAATTCTTCAAAGTGTCTTCCAGACTCATGCTTCACCATGATAATGCATCTTCTCATACGGCAAGATCGACAGTCGAATTTCTTAAACAGAAACACATCAAAGTGATAAAAACATCCACGCTATTCCCCTGATCTTGCTATGTGTGTCTTTTGGCTTTTTTTTTAATCTCAAGAAAAATTTATGTGGTCACCGTTTTCATTCCGAAGTTGAGATTGATGAGGCTCTGAAGCATATTTTTCATCAATTCAAGAAATGGATGGCGTGAAGCACTTAATCTTTGAAAAATCGTCTGCAAAAGGGCATTGATGTTGGAGGGGACTACTTTGAACACTCTTAAAATTTGGTAAGTTAAACTTGTACCATTTAGTCGTATCTCAAAAATTTCAGAGTGACCCTCGTATGAAAGGATCAATTATGGTGAAATTGTGTGATGGATTGAATAGTTTATTTTTCTCTTGAATTTTCTGAACTGCATTTTGATTGATATGTTTCTCCAATAAAACTTGCAAAGCTGATATCTATTATGTTGTTTAGCGCAATTTAAAATCGTATTTGTAGATCTGTGATAAATTGGAAAATATTGGATAAAAAATATATATATATTAAATATTTTTTTGTATCAATAGTTTAACATGTTCCATTTATCAAAATCTAAAATTTATTATTCAAATTTTTTTTTTCAATTTTTCGGAAAAAGAATGTTTTTAAGTACATTTAATTGAACAATTGAGAATCAATGAATCTTATTTACATATTAGAGAAGATTTTTTTTTTTTTGTTGTTGTTTTAAATTTCTTTAGTGATTGTAGAGTTTTTGATTTACATACAGTAGTTTTTGTATTATATATTTTTCTTGTGATATATATATATATATATATATATATATATATATATATACATATATATTCACAAAGCAATTTGTTTCTCATTATTATGGTCATATAACAATAAACTGTTTTCAAGAAGTGATCCAGTGACAGATAAAAATTATAAATGATATGTAGTATACAAGTTGTAGGATTTAATGTTATTTATAGAATTGGATTAGTACATGATTTAAAAATAATTTGTGAAGATATTTATTTTGTTTTCCTAAATATAAGAGACATTATTCCTACAACATGTAGTATACATGTTGTAGGATTAACATTTATTTAAATTAGATTAATAAATGATTTATAAATAATTTGAGAAGATATTTACTTTGCTTTCATAAATATAGATTGATTATTGATATATCAAGTATAAAAATTAAGAATTAACAATTTTAATTTAAACATTTTGAAAAAATATTTTGTTTAGTGTGATTTAAATTAAACATATGCCAAAAATATTTTTAATTAATATATATACATTTTAATATACATTTTTTAAAGAATGAACGAGGCTTTTACCAAATTTTACCTGCCAAAATGTATTATAATAGGATCGCTCTGGCTTTCTGCATTCACTTTAGCTTCCTGGCAGAAATATAATGAAATGAGAGATCCTACATACAATTATAAAGTGGATACTGGTCATTTTATGGTTTGTAGGAGTTTCTTATGATTTGGTATTTTGATATTCCTTCAGAAAAATAAATGTTATTTACTTTGAAAATATTCTTATTTTATAGGGATTTAAAGTTTTCTTCTTTACAATTGGATCCGTATATTTAGTTTATCTGTTTTATCTCATCATTAGAGCTTATACTGAACTTCGTTCTATGCCATATTTACAGTAAGGCACAACTTTTCTTATAATAATTTATTTTATATTTTTTGTGTAAATAAAAAGCCATATTTTATTTTTAGTTATGTTGGAATTCTAACATTAAAAATTTCTGATTATTAAAAGTCTGACACATAAAGGCATTATGAATATAAGTTGTAAGATTTTGAATTGCCAGTGAATAAAAAATAACCGAGCAAAGACATCTAAAATTACAACATATATTAAAGGTCTAATTAGATAGAATTGAAGTTGAGTGTTTTTCTTCAGGGATAATCCAAATAAGTTTATGTAGAGAAACTGTATTTGATCATGAATTTATTCTTCTAATGACATGATATAGTGCCATTAAAGTAATGCAGATATCAATTTTTTAATTAGAGTCATCTCAACTAAATACTAAAGATCCAGGCCACACAGTATAAAGGGGACATTTTCGTATTTTAATATTATTTGCTTTCAAATAACATTTTTAAAATGTATTGAGGCAGACTGGATTTTTATGTTGAAGGATCATTCTCGGGTTCAAATTGGCAAATATTCAAGGTGACATCATCTTCGACATTATATAAAAGTTCTCATATTTCATTTGGAAATTTTTTACTTTTCAATTACCATAGCCTCATTGCCTAAGTTAAACACTTGTTATTTAATAATTTATTATTGATAAATATTTCATCAATAACTGTTTTTGCAGTTATGAATAAGCATACTTTTAAATATCATAACAATCTTGAACATATATATATATATATTATTTAATGCAGAATTAAAATACTTAATATATACTTAAAATAATACTTAATATATAATAAAATACTTAATATATACTTAATATATTAAAATACTTAATTTCAGAATATATTTGTATTGTTATAAAATTAAGTAATTAATAATCATAATTTATGACATATCTGGATTTGATTATTTTTAATTAAAAAATATGGCACAGCTGATATTTTTATTGAAATGATAGAACATACAGAAGAAAATAAAAGATTGTGCATTCAGGAAAATTTGTTTAAGCCTTACCAAACTAATAATTTATGAAATAAACATAAAAATAAGTTTTTAGAAATTAATACTGAGAATTTTGTTTAATTAAAAATATACATAAATTTTAAAACATTATAGAGATCCATGTTATTTTTGTTTATAGAATAAGTGCGTAAAAATATTCAGTGTTTAAAATTACATCTGAAAAGTTAAAAAAATGCATTTTAAGTTGTCCAAGGACAGCAGATTTCTGTAAATAAACTAAAGCAATATGTTCTCACTGAGAAAAAAAGCAGTCAAACAGAAATTTTTGTATATATTTTTATTTTGAACTTTCTGACTGTTTAATCTTAAAAAATATTAAAATTAAATACTGCAATTTCTTATTGCAGACATGTTAAAAATCTAATGCATGCTTGAATTCCTAATTTAATATGTTGAAATTCAAAGTAGTTTCTTAGTTTTCACTCTTTCAAGTTAAAATTTCATAACCCTCTTTCTTTTTTTTTTTTTTTTTTTAACAGATGTAAGATTGAAATTTCTTACAATCTTGATGATAATTGTGCTGTCAATTAGCATTGCTATCACAGTTCTGAGGTTTGGTATCTCAGTTCTGCAAGATAATTTTGTTGCTGAGTTATCAACAAATTATGGGAGCTCTGCTGAGTTTATGTCTTTCTACAGCCTTTTGAATTTTTATTTAGTTACCATGGCTTATGTGTATGCACCTCCAAGAGGAGCCTACTTTGGTAAGTATTTTTGCTTATTTTCCGTGTATCATATGTTTTCATGTCGATTCTTTAAACTGTTAGATTTTTTTTTAGTAATAAATTAAAGGTGCACGTAAAAATTTATTTAATTCATTAAAAGGGGGGAAAGTCAAATTAAATTTTTATCTGTGAAAACAAGCTATTTAATTTTAAAAATATTTTCAATAAAGTGTATTTATATTGATAATTTTTTTTTTTTTTTTTTCTCACAGTATGATTTATTTGGCTTTTATGTGAAATAAAACATAATTTCACTATTTTAGAAACTAGAGTAAAAGATAATCCAACTTTATCCATGATAAATGATTCTGATGAAGAAGTCATATATGCGTAAGTTTTCACAGTTTTTGTTTTGTAATAAATTCTTATTAAAATTTTAATGTATTTTTGTTTAATAATATTATACTTCTTTAATCACCTTTCAATTTGTTTAACAATGCAATAGATGAAAATTTATTGAAGTAATGAAGGTATACATTGTTTTAAAAGTTTTGATTAAAATAAGTCCAAATTTCTATTAAACAAAAAATAAATTTTGCAAATATTTTTTTGTTTATTCTATAGATTTTTTTTTGTAAGTGACACCTTAAAAATTAAAATAAATCTAAAACTATTCTTTTTAGGTCTGATTCTGAAAATCGACCCTTGAATCCCACCAGAAAAACCCCAGATAAAGAAGAAAGTGACTGAATTTGTTGCATTTAGAATAAGATATTTACAAGGAAGTTTAATTTTCCAGAAAAGTTTTACTTTGTAAATATTTAATTTTTATTAATCATCTTCATTTCATTCACTTTATTTATTATCATATTTAGATTTTCATTCATTACTACAATCATTACAGTTAAAATTCACACATTAGAAATTAACTTAGCAATAAATCTGTTATTGAATTTTATCATGGATTTGAAAAGTAATTGCTGTGATAGATATACAATAGTTTTCTTAATGTAGTTCATGAAATGTCATTGGAAAATGTTCAACTTAATATTACACTTCCACTATTTTTAATCCAGTTGTTACAGCTGATAGGAAAAAAAAAACTATTTTTGAGATAACACATTGCTTAATATATGTTATTTCACTTTTATTGATATATAAATAGGTTCAAGCAATTTTTGGTGATTATATTAATCTAATTACAATGATACCTCACTTTATGAATTGTCTTTTTTAAATTTAACTACTGAAGTTTTATCATTTATACATGCATTATTAAGTTAAATGGTTCTTTCTTTCCCGGTAAGTTTTAAAACAAAAAAATATTGTGAATGCGTTTCATATTTTTTTTCTGTTTACATATATGTATTATTTTTACAAAAATGAAGTTATAAAAATGTTTTTCTTCTTTTAAATATGTTCAAAGGATAGTTGTATACCACACTAATAGCATCACAAATATTTATTTTCACCTTGATATTTAACAAGTGGCATTGAAACATTAAATAACGTTAGGGGAGAAAAGGTTTTATTATGAACCATATCATTATGATTTTTTCAGTCTTCGCTGCATTTATTATATCACATTTGCATGTCTTTGAATTGTATGTTTGACAAAAACATTATTTTTATGTGGTTAGTTTATCCATTCCCTTTTCTTTTTTATTACATTAACTTATTATAATAAGCCATAAAATATTAAGATCCAGTATTTTTTTTTTTTAAATGGCAAATGAAAATAAATATATGAATGCAAAGCAAAAGATATCACATATAGATTGTTAACAAATATAAGAAGTATTGAAAATCTAATGAGTTTAATGTATGGTTGCACATTCAAGTGGTTAGCTGTCATAATTATTATGTAAAATTAGTAAGTTGAAGCAATTTCTTTCTCAAAATGATTACTACAGTCTAAAATAAGAGTATGTAGAATACTTTAAGTTATATTCTACTGAATTTATTGCAAAAGCAGAAATTAATGTAATTAACCATTTACCAATATAATGGAAAAAAAGCATTAATAATTCGAAAAAAATATAATAAAAGTACACCAGGTATGAATGAAGTGAAATTAGAAGAAAGTCAATTCTAACAGCTTATTGAAATAGTTTTTTCCCCCTCTAATAAAAGGCTAATAGTCATAGTAAGTACTGTGATTTTATATTCTTCTGTTGAATATTTTTTATAATATCAAATTAAAAAGCGAAATAATTTTTATAACTTCAATCTGATATTTTAAAAATTCACAGAAATTATGATTTTCAACTGATAACTAAGCAGATTATAGGGCAAGGAAGCATTGCCTCTTATGATATGTCCATTTTACTTAAGTATAACTGATAATTCTTCTGAAAGATTAAAACATTGAACATTTTTATCTAGCTAAAATTGCAACTTGTGAAATTTTCTTCAGATATTAGAGGACTACATAATAATTTGGAGCAAGTTAAATTCATTATATGAGGTATGATTGTATTTTGTGTTTTTCAATAAAACATGCATATTAATTTTTTAATGCCTAGATCAAAGATTCTTAATTTGGACTCCCAGGAACCCTTTGTGAGTCCATGAGCTCAGATATTTGTTGTATTTCTATAGCATTTAAGCAGATGTCATTATATTATTCAGAAATTTATAGTACACTCTGCACCTCTGATCACAATATAATTAGTGTATTTGTTTCATCTCAAGTAGAAAAATCATTTATTCTCACCAGTATTTATGATTGTAGCAGAATGTTGCTAAATCCTAATCGTGCTCTATACAGATTATTAAATAATGTAACTAGCAAGCTGTTTAGTAATTCAAACACCAAATGCATTTCACTTAGGGTAAATAGCGACTTGATTATTCATGATTGTCTCCCATTTATAGCGCGTGTATTACTGTAGCAATGTTTTTAATGTGAATTTGTTTGAAATTTTACTTTGCACATCTGTGAATAATAATCTGAGTGGTCCATGGCCTACATTGTGGAAAGTTAAGAATCTGTGGTCTAAATAAGTGTTAAATCTAATAATCTTATTTATCTAAATAAGATAAAATTTCCAATTTATGTATATTCACATTTTAAAATATTGTCAATTTTTAATAATACAATTTGAAAGTGCTAATTAAGTTTCATCTAATATAATTTCTTTTCAAATGACAATATTTGAAATATTTAGAGAAAAATTGTCTTGCATGTTATATTATTATGAAAATAAAAAAATTTATTATAAACGATGGATTTAGTTGTAATGTTTTTAAATTTTACACTACAATAAATTTTAAGAAAAGTCAAACTGGAATAAAATTCAAAGAGTAATATTGAGTTCATTCACCAAATTAATAATGAAATAAAAAGTAAGTTCTATAATAAATTTTTTTTTGTTTGTAGCCAATTCCAATATATAACATGATATTAAAGTATAGAAAAATAGAGACACTAACATTTAGAGAAAATTAAAATTTATTTACAGTTTTGTGTACAGTTACTTTATCTTGATTCTTAATCCCACAATTTCATACTGCCATCCCATCCAGCTGAAACAATTTTTGAGGTCTCATGTGGATGCCAAATAACACTGATACACACATTGTCATGAGCTTTAAATTTACTGAAGAGTTTTGTTGTTTTCCAGTCCCACACATAAACTTTTCCATCGGCATCTCCAGATACAATGTAACTGAAATAAACAAATTACAGAAATCTTTTAGCTACATGAACAAATTTCTTAATTTGTAATGTTACACACAAATAAAATAAAATCATCAGCATTATTTAAGAAATATATGTAAGTTACATTTAAATATATTCAAATTTGTATTACTTTACCTTACTTTTTTGAAAACCACCATTTATACAACAGATCATCTTTATTCACTAGATAATACTATTTAATATATTTTAAGAATAAAGACTTGGTGCACTTTTAATTATTAAATAAAATAAGCATTGTTGTGAAAAGTTTTTATCAGTAAAGTTTGCTGTCCTTTAGAAAACATAAACAAATATTAGATGGTTTCTGTTGACTTTGTGCGGAGAAAAAAAAATGAAATGTTTTTTAATTGATTAAATTAAACATCTTACTCTACTTCATTTTCATATAAAACTTATTTAACTCTGAGTTTAAAATAATGCTTTTAACAGTTTGCAAAGAATTATTTTTCTCACTTTACTAGAAATAAAATAAACAAACCTCATATCAGGAGAAAAGTCTAAACTGCAAGCATATCCAGCTACCTGAAATAAATACACATTGATTAAGTTTCTTTTATTACTTTAAGTAATAATTTCATGATCATTGATATCAATTAATGTTTTTTTTTACAACTAGTTACTTAAAATATCTTTTTACTTCATTACCCTAAAAAATATAAATGTTTTGTAAACATAATGATAATATTAATTAATTGTTTAAGCCACATTTCTTTAAATGGGAATAAATAAGTAATTTTTATAATCTATATCTATAAATAAATTCTAATTTACACATAACTACTGTAAAATGTTTAAATTTGCAATTCATGATTTATAATAGTTGAGATAATAAGTCAAAAGATACTATTTCAATATTATTATGTATGTCTCTCTTAACACATTATTTTACTTATAGGTAAATAAATCTAGCAATAAGTCATTGAATGTAATATCCTTAATTTGAAATGTTTAATTTATAACAATATGAGATAAATTGATACAGAATTGAAAAAATTATTACCATATGTCCTGTAAATGTCTTCTTTCTATTTAACTTGAATCTGTTCAATGCTGAGAAAACCATTATTTTATTATCCATTGATTGACATGATAACCATTTTCCTTAAAAAAAAAAAAAAACATTTTTATAAAAGGTTATGTAAATATTTATGCAAAAATTTGCACAATTATATGCTAGCATTATATTTTAGGAAATGAATTAAATTTGGAACACTAAAATAGCAAACAAAGTTGATTGAAAAATAAAAATATACAAAATTAATTTTAGATATGAACATTTTCAACTAAAAATATGTGGAAACTAATTAATTGCATGCATACATTTATTTAAACAGCTTCCAACTGGAACTTTTCACCTATCTGACATGCATAGAAAAAACATTATTTTTATCTGAAGAATTTTTTTTTTTTTTTACGAAAAATGAAATAAAAAAGTAATCCTTACCGTTTGGTGATAGCGTTACAGCTGGCATGGAGTGCATAGTGGGGTCTGCAATATATTTCATATCCACAGGTATATCCCATTCCCAAACTCGTAAGCTTTTGTCATCTGATGTCGAAACAAATCGGCGATTTTCATCCACAAAAGTTATGGTGTTAACTGCTCCCAAATGGCGATCATACTCTTGAACAATTTCATTTGAATTTATGTCCCACTGAAAAGAATTATTAAATCAATGCAACATTTTAAAATTTATTTACACTATTTGACAAGAATTTATAAACCTATTTCATAAAGAAAGTTAAGTATGACTTTATATTTAAATAAAATACTACAATCATCTCAATAAAATAAAAAAAATTATAAATGCATAATTTGATGGCTAAAAATAATTTTATAAAACATAAAAACTTAAAAGAAAAAATATTTAATTAGAAATTTGAGTTAAAATTATTTTTATCAAAAGAATTTTTCAATATAATAATAATATGCTATCAAAAACTTTTTAAGATGCAAGATAAATTTTTAAAGTTAGTTGAAATATAGCAAGAAAAAATATTTCTTAATGTTAAATATTTTTTTGTTTCTCAAGATTTTTAACTCATAAAAATATTCTTTATTTTTAAAAACTAGGAATAAGAAATAAATACTAAACTAGATGAGAAACTATTTTGAAAATATAGGGGAAACAACCATACTAATCTATAAAATGAGCCAAATATTGTTTGATAAATATGTTTATTTTAATTAAAAATTGTAAAACGATTTGAATCCTTATTCAAGAAAATTTAATTATCTATATAAAAGAATTTATATTCAATAAATAGAGAAAACACTTTACAAAATTAACAATGGAAACATTTTATATACAGAAAAACATTTAGCTTTAATTTAATTTTTACTTACACAGACTATTTTTATCTGATGTACCAGCAACAAAGAGGTGTTGCTTGTCTTCATCTGGATTGAATTTTACACAATAAGGAATTTTTTTGTTTGAAAACTGTCCTAAGCATTTTCCTAAAAATACAACAATATTAACATAAGTTATTTCTTATTTTTTTTTTTTTAAATGTGTGAAAATTTCTCTTAATATTATAATTACATGTACAGCAACAATGCCAACATAAAAAATAGTATTGTAATAAAATATAATTTAAAAAATTAGTTTTGAACCTGTTTCTGTATCCCACAATTTAACATCTCTGTCATAACCAGCAGATAAAAATTGAGTTCCTGCATTGTTAAAACAAATATCTCTTACAGCTTGTTTGTGACCCAAGTATGTCCTGATGCACCTCCTTTCATTATAAACTTCCCAAAGCTGTAATGAAAGCAAAGTATTACTCATTTATATTATTTTAGAAACTTACTTATTTAAATCTAAAATTATATATTTGATCATAAAGCATAATGTATTAATAATGACATTTAACAACACAAAATTAATTAAAATTGATAATAGAACATTTTTTTACCTGCACTTTTACAATAATGAATAATGCCCAAATTATAATAAAATATTGTTTAACTGTAGTTTATTAAAAACAACACATATGGTATGGAATATATCTTACAATGCATATAATATTAAGGCTAATTGAATCATTTCACTAGCAAACAATTTCTATATTTTTATCCAAAATTTTTATATCTTATTTGTAGATGAGGAATAACACATGCTATTTATTTAATAACATTTTCTCTCTACTACATTAATTAAATATAAAATCCTGATTTTTCAAAACATAACTGAAGTGATTATCTTTATTGGCATCAAATCTCCATAAGTTATTTCTCAAAAAATTTAAATTGTTGCCATTATATCAAATTACAAAAATTGTTTTGGAAATAAATATTTTTGCATTGATTTTACTATAAAAAAAGTTAATGATATTTAGTAAATAACATCAGCTAAGTTGTAATTATTTCCAAGTGTACAGAAAAATCATTGAACTGCATAAAATAAATCTAATTTGATATCTCTTTATTGTAAATATACAATTAGTAACTATTTCATAATTTTCAATAAATAGCTTTAAATGTAATGATGGCCAATAAATTACATGCCATATTACTTAGGTATGTCTAAGCAAACTTAGAATAATTTATTAGTAAATAACATTCGAAACGAAATATTGAATTTTTACAAATACTAACCTTTACTCTACAATCCATACCACAAGATAATAATAAATGAGCTGATTTGGGAAACCATTTGATTGCAGAAATACCCTTTGAATGACCTGACCAGGTATGAAGAAGTTTCTTGGGGATAAAACATTTCTCAGGAGGTTCATCCGACTTAAGATTGACACCAACATCTTGTGGTACATTAAGAAAAGACCTTCCTTGGTAATCATATGCATCTTTGACTGAAAAAGTATAATATTGGTTACTTTAAATATAGTAATCATTAATAATTGACAAAAATATTTATACTTTAAAAAAGACTAATTTCTAACTTAAAAACAGTTAAAGAAGAGAATTGTGTAGTATCTGACAGTTGATGCTATAATAATTGCTACTTAGTAAAGCCTTAAATTACATAAATGGAGAAATTTTATTTATTGGCATAACAACGAAGTCTTGCATAGTACCAAATTCTGTTACGAATAAAACATGGCAGTGGATGATATGCGATTTTTTAAAAATAAATGTTAACTTTTTTATTCAATAGAATGCTATAATATAATCAAATTATGTATGTTTCTTCTAATAAATATAATTCCTTTTGCATCTACATAAATATGTAATTGGCTGAAATAGCACAAAGGCTGTGAAATTGATATAAAGAAATATGTTTTTTCCCCTCCTCTAATTCAACTGAATAATAATAAAAAAAGAAAGAAAAAATATGTTTCAATAATTATAACACTTATGTTAACACAGCATGTCTTGTTGAATCTCTTTCAACACAAATTTTATAAATAGAGTAAAAATAGCATTAAAACTGACTTTATTAATGTTAGCAAACATATTGTATACTAAACATTAATCATTAATGTATATATGATGAATTTTTATACAAATTTATACTAAAACATTTGCATGCATTTTTGATTACAATATAATAGCACCAAAAGGTTTAAGTTCATATCATTAAATTATTGTATGATCGTAACAATTTTCAAAATAAGAGACTTATTTTTTGTTTTACACTAGTTGAAAAGTTAAGCACTTTGAAACAATTTCTGGAAAACTTGAATAAATGGGACACAATGAAAATAATAAAAAATACACATACTGTGAAGTATAGATTTCTCTTCCATAGCTTTGTCTTCTGTAACTTTTCCACGTTTTTGTCTTTTTGCTAAAATTTCTTCTAATTCCTCTTGTTCTTCCTATATAATGAAATTAAATAGAATACCATGTACAGAAAATGTTTATAGAAACAAATAATACTTATATAGAACTAACAAAACTAAAAATTTGTTTGAAAGATTACTCTACCTCTGATGGTTTCATAACTCTCTGTTCACCTACATAACCACCCCAAGGACCAAGAAAACCATCTATATCTGCAGCATCAGAATTTTTTTGTCGTTTACGTTTGTCACCTTCCCGTTCTTTAATTTTATCAAACACAGTAACTTCTGCAAAGAAAATTATAACAAATAAAAACAAAATTCTACAATTTACAATAGTTCATTTAGTTAATATAAGTGATAGATGATAACAAGTACACAGGCAAATGATGGGGGAAATTCAATAGATTTTAAGAAATTCTGGAATATAAATATAAAAACTTATTTTCTGTTGATTCAATGTTGACAATCTAAAAAAAAAGGGGAAGGAATGCTTTATTGTCAACAATTCTATGTCATATTAAATAATAGTTTATTAACTTTGGAAATTTTTAAATTTTTGTTATTTACTTGAATCTGATTATTTGATCAGACATCAATAACTCATGTATGATATATGTTATAAAGAAAGAACTTTTTTTCATCCACGTGAAATAATCGTCTTGATTATATCATCATGCTCTGTCATATTATATTGTGATTATAATCCTCCAATCAAAAAATCTGATTTTTAATCAAGTAGCTAATATTACTTGGTCAAAAAATAGATGTGGTATAATTTTCAATGATTAATTATAGCAATTAATTGGAAAAAAAAAAAGCTGTAGTTCACTTAAGAACATAAAAGCTGGTCTTTATAACAATAAGAAATAATAATGTGATCTGATGAATACAGATTTATCTTTTTCAAAATGATAATGCTAGAGAAAGATTGGGAGAGAACCTTATCGAACAATGGGTCCATTTGTTATGTCACCTCTACAAACTTCAGAAGGCAGCATAGTGGAGTGGGACTGTTTTTATTTATTGGATCTTGTTTCAACATCTAACCCTATTAAAACAATGACAACTGAATAGCTAAATACACTAGAGGATAATTATGAATTTAACAACTTTTCTATCCCTGACAATGTTGGAATTTTCAGAATGCTAAAAGGTTAAATTATCTAAAATTGTGAAAACTTGGATGTTAGAACATGATAAATCATTTATTCACTTGAATGATCACCACAGTAATTTGAAAATTTGCAAAAGGTAAAACTGAAAGGAATTTGCGAGTCAATCTTTGGGCTTTCAGATAATTTTTTTTTTTTTTATAGTTGCTTTCCCCCATTCATTTAACTAGCCCATCCTTCTATGATCCAAAATAGAAATAATAATCCATAATGGCAAAACCAGAAAGTTATGTGTTTAATGACATTGTCATTTAACAGTTCACATGTTGTGCTACATCCATGTGTACAATCACTCCTTAATATTTTGTCCATTAGTTTTTCATCACACTATATAATTACATAGTTTGCCTTTATTCCATATTTTCTTTTAACTTAAAAACATATTTTCAAAATGTTCATAAGGAATTTCGAAATTACATTATTACACAGCATTAAAAATGTTTCAAAATTGGGCAAATTAAGTAAAGGCTCGTTCCCACTGAGACGTGAGGGGGTTGACCAATAACTAGCCTCACAGCATTTGCCTGCAATCAGTTTGAAATCCACTGCTTCGAGTTGAAAGTTGGTCCACTCAATGCAAAACTTCACTAGGCGTAAAAGCGATTTCTAACGTTTCGCTGTGAAAGGGTCGAAAAATTTTTCTTCCCTGCCGCATGACGAGTCGCCGCTTCACGCCTCGGTGGGAACGAGCCTTAAGGCAATTGAATTAGTTAATAATGTCATTCTCAAATAAAATTCTATATTATTTGACAATAATTAAAATTAATTAAATATTTAATTAATTTCAATTATTGTCAAATAAAACAAAATTATTTTGTTGATAGAATCAGTTAAAAAATAAGAGAAAATATAGATAAATTATTTAAAATAAAATAATGATTAAAACATAAATATTTATATAATTAATAATGATATGATAGTTAAGATTCCTTTCAAGACCATCTTGATAGCAATAAATATAACTTGCAACATGCATTTCAAAACGAAAACCAACGATAAAAAAAAAGTCAACAAAATTACTATTTTTGAATAAATTTTATGAAGTGAAACAAGATACACTTCAAATTTAATTACACAATTTAATATTAATGATGATTCAATTATTGTTATGTTATAATTGAAAATAAAATATGTCATTTTCAAAAAAAGAGCAATCTTCTAATTGTTCTTAAATATTAAAACAAAATTGGAAAGTTGCTTCAAAATATAATAGATATTGACAAAATTATGCAAATTCTCCTGTAAAAACAACATTTGAAATATAAAGAAGATATATTACTGTTATCAACTGATGCAATACTCTCATTTGTAGAATCAACACTTACAAGCTTGTCTTTAACAATTTCGGTGCTACTGAGACTAGGATCAACAGCATAACCTTAAAAAATGAAAGCAATTATAAATAAAATTTATTTTATAATTAGATAATATTTAGTTTCATATAAATTGATCTAGAATTAAAAATATAATATCAGAAATGATTAATATATTAATTTGAAGAAGGAAAGTTAATATATCAAGATCATAAAAGCAACAAACTAAACATGTCACTGAAGATAAATAAATATTAAAATTCAAACTTACAAAATAAAAATAAATCCGTACATTTAATGGATGATGCAAGCAAGTTAATGATTATATAAGCATATTTACAGAAATTCTAAAAATTTTGTGATTTTATTGAGAAAATGATTGTTCATTTAAATTATTCATTCTTCTTTATTCAGCTGAGAGCTTCATTTAAATTATAAGGTCATTAATTTTACTGTTCTGCAGTTGTTAGTAGCATCAAGAA
The DNA here is from genome assembly GCA_021605095.1 of Caerostris extrusa. Lineage (NCBI taxonomy): Eukaryota > Metazoa > Arthropoda > Arachnida > Araneae > Araneidae > Caerostris > Caerostris extrusa. The sequence goes on along the minus strand of BPLR01017799.1, from coordinate 27,375 downwards.
CATGTAACAGAAAATAAGTATATTTTTGCATTTTTTATTATTTTATTTTTTTCTTCCAGATTTGAAATAGAAGGAAGAAGGTTCAAAATTTAAGTAAAATTTGTCGTTATATAAATTGGGTCTAATATATATATATATATATATATATATATGTGGTGTATTGCACAAAACTTCTGATATTTTAAAAGCCTTCAAAAATCGCATCATTTTTAGTGAAAACTTCATTTTAATTAGGAAAGATAATGAAGGAGTAAGGGAAATTAATTAGAAAAATTTGACTATAATATTAAATATACTTTTAAAATTTATATAGAACATTAGATTTTAAAAAATGTATTAATTGAACTATACATCTGGTTATTAAGAAGACACAATCATTGTATGGATTTAAAAAAAAGAGAATTGTAATTTACAATTCAATGATTCTTCTTTATTCAAAAGATCTTTTTTAACCTAAATAAAGTTCGGAAAACTGTTAACAATTGGAAGCTTTCCACATAAATTGAAAAAATTGCCGTACACAATAAGTATTATATTGGGTTGTTCCATCTGAAATAAACATTTTAATATTAGCTGATCTATAATACACAAAGGTTTGGCAGTCTTTTCACAAAGCAAATTAACCCTTCAAAAATTATGGTTAATTTATGAAAGTGTCTAAATATATATTTCTCAATGAATAGTGATGTACTAGTATGGTTAAAGATGCATGATTATATGTGCCCCTCAGTAACAAGTGCACATTTACTTATGTGTATGTATGCAAATGAGTTTGTATTCATGTATATACATATATTTATATGCAAATGTAAATATATGAATGCATGTTTGTATGCATCACTGAATATTGAGACATGTTTTTGTATGCTTATTTCTAATTATGCATGGACATATATATGGGCTGATATATGTGTATATTTGTGTGCACATGTGTATGCTTATGAGCATGTCTATGCATGTGTATATGTATATATGCATGTTAAAGGCATTAATTTGATTTAAAGATTATTTATTTTTATTATTTGTCTCATGCCTCTCTAAATGCCAATGTCTCATTTCTGATGTGGTGCAGGATTCGAACCAACAGGCTTAGACAAACTCGTGACCAAGGTGGATTTGAGCCAATATGGGTCATGGGTATTACAAAGCATATGCAGCTATTTTGTTAATTGGCTATAACTGTGGTGTTTTGTGTGTATATATTGAAAGTGGCTTTTCTATATGGATGTGCCATTTCATTTTACTACTACTACTGCATTTGAAAAAAGACTATCAAAGATTAATAGCCTAGCACAATCAAGAAGTTAAAAGATTTTAATGTACAATATCCAATGAGGCCCTCAATAGCCTTATTTAATTACAACTATTGGATTGCAGATGTTAAAGTAATATTACTAAAAAAGAGGTTGTTGTGGTATTGTTCAAGATACAGAGCCTAAACCAGTTAAAGGAGTAGCTCCAAGGAAGTAAAGGATTATAAACTGAGGAAGAATTGCGCCTACAGTGTTATTTATCTAAATAATGAGAAATGTAATAGACTTCTAATAGCAGAACAGATGACCCAAAACAAGTTTGAGAAAAGCTGGTGCTTTAGTTAGAATTCGATTAGCTTTCAGTGCAAGAGCTGTGCCTTTGACTAGCAAATATTTCATGTGCAGAATATGTGTAGGAGAAAGCACTATACTATATGCAGCTTGTCAATCAGCTTAAGGACTTTTTACAATTTATCATGAAAATGGGCTATATTATTGTTACCTGAGCTATCCTGATGAAACTCAAAATAAAGAAATCACTTGTTTACCAGCTTCTAAAAGTGGGGATTTAATGGTACGGCATAGAAAATATTGCCAAGTGTCTTTCCAATCCATAGTTAATACAAATAATAACAAAAAGTGTCAAGTATTGCTACAACATTGCAAAAAAAAATGCTTTGTAATTCATGGCAGAAATGCATAGATGGAGCATCTTTTAATTAAACATGTTTAAACAATTTGTGTTTGTGACTTATTAAATATCACATACTCAAAAATTCACTTCATATAGAACAACCCAATATTAAGCATTACAAAAAATTACATAAAACACATTCACAGAGATAATATTGACAGCTTTACCATAACTTGTAAATGTCCTTCGTTGACATTCAAAATGAAATTCATTGATATGTGCAGATTCAACAAATCCTGCTAACATATTCTTATCTGCTTTTTGCTGTTGTGTTTTAAAGGGATTTTCAGGACCAGCCTACATAAAATGAATATCATATCAGTAAAACCTTTTAGACAAGGATGAAAAAAAGCATTACATGGAAAATATTTTAGCATTTGCTCAATAGAAAAACAAACATTTAAATTTTCTTCAATATTTTCAAATTTATTCCATATGCTAATGTGTCCAAAACGTAAGAACAATTTTCAATTTAAAAATTCCGGAGCTTACGCTTATTCGCTAAACTCAAAAGACAACTCTGGGGACACCATTTTAAGTCGATTGAATAGATTCAATGTGAATCGCCGCACGCTTTGAAGGGCATACCCGCCAATGACTTTTTAGCATGCATTGAGGATTAGAAAAAAATTGCCATAAGTGTATTGTGTTTAGAAAGGATTACTTTGAAGGCGATGAAATAAATTTGGAAGAATAAATAAAGAGTTTTCGAAAAAAAAATGGTCTTACTTTTTGGGCACGGTAGTACGACAGCATTGTTAGACAATTTTCAAATGCTAATTTTAAAACATGGGTGGTAAAAAATGCAAATTAAATACTTCACTCTGCAAGTGGTAATGCAATAATAAATAGCGACCTCAGTGCAGGGTCTCAATTTATGCTATGGTGTTATGATACATTGTCTATTTTCTAGTATAAGGATATTATATTAGAAGTCATTAGTGAACAACACAATACAAAACTATTTTAAAACATTGATCTTGTTAAGAATAATTGCAATATTCAAAGAACCTATTGTTTAAACAATGGTTTTGAATAACATTTATTTATTAATAAAAAGTAAGAAAATGTGCACTATAAAAAAAATTTTCAAAAAAAAAAAAAAAGTGATTCAACATAAAATCACAAAACTAAATAGCATCATTTTTTGAAATCAATAAATAGGAGTTAGAAACTATAAAACCAATGTTATATATATATATATAATAAAACATTTTATACACATAATTTTGATTGCAAAAAAAAAAAAAAAAAAAATTTGTTTAAAACAACTATTTTTTTACAACTAACCCTTATTGAATGTTCTGATATTTAATATATGTCAGCATATAATGCATGAAGCATCACATAATTCCTATATACCACACATTTAACTGTTTTATAATGACACAAATTATTGCAAAATTTCTTTATTCTATGTAAAAATATGATTAAATGTGGTTATAAAAAATAAATGTTTTTATTACTTTTTAATGTTGTGTAAACACTAATATTCCACTTTGATTTTTAACATTTTTTTTTTACATAAAAATAATAAAGCAGATATACAGTCCTTTTCCTCACCAAGCATATGAAAAGAATAAAAATTTTAGCATAGCTTAAAGAAAAAAAAAAAGAAACAAAAGATTTTTGTGATTACTTTTATTTTTATAGGAGTATTACAAAAGTCCTCAATATATATCATTGAGAATTTTAAATAATAATACTTAAGAGATTGAATTAAAAATATGCAAGATTTACTTCTTAAAATCAACCATAACTTTTATTCAATGAAATAGAATACGTTTTTATGCATAATCAATATTTCTCCAAAGTTAATCGATATTTAATATTCATATAAGACTGTATTCAAAGATCAATGTATTACTTACAACTGGAGCATATAATTCTTCATATTTGGGATTAAAATTCACAGTTCGACTAAGAGGATCTACACAGGGTCTATTAGCAGATGGATCTCTAAAATAAATAAAAAAAATGTTATTTAGTTTTTAATAATAATGACTTCCATGTATATATATATATATAAATTTGCAGACAAACATACTATCGCATAACTAATGAGTAATTACATGAATGCATATATTATCTGTTGTTTTTAAATCTGATATCTTTTATATTACAATTTTCTGTACTTATTATTTACTAAATGAATGAAATTTCTATTCATTGATTATAGACTGAATAAAACGCATTTATCTTTAAACAAAAGTTAGACTGCCCTGGGTCTAACTTTTTGTTCAAAGATACATTGATACATTTCATGTACAAAACTTTGTCTTTTAATATATCCTATTGATTTCTCCATTTTATGACGAAATATTAAAAAAAAAAATAATATAAATATTTTGACCATATCAAAGATTAGGTGACCCTGCGATTTGTCGACTTTTAGTTTATACATTATAGATGCATACATTTGTTTACACTATACATGCGTAAATTTGTACATAAAATCACAAACCTTGTATTCAACAACAGGTGCTGCATCTATACGAAATTTATTCTTTAATTCAGCTATATTTTTGGATGAATCAAAAATTTCAGTATCATCATCAGAAGCATTACTGTCACTATTATATTCTTTTAATAAAGATATCCCAGCCATTTTACAACAGAATTTTCAAAACAGAAAACTAAATTCTCTTGTTGCCATTAAGGATTATGCAAAGAATATGCCAATAATGCTTCAAACATAACATGGCTTGGTAATAGCATTATTCAATCATAAAGTAACTATTTACATTTCATGATATTTCGAGATAATAACCTTTTTATTTGTCTTTATCATGATTAATTTTTTTTCACTTTTATAAACTAGAATAGTAGGTAAGAAAATAGTAGAAAGATCAGACATTTTAAAAGAAATTTTTTGTGATCCAGAATTTTTGAAGTTAAAAGAAAGTAAGCAACAATAATGACATGATAAACTATAAATTTATGAATATTACATAATTTTAAATCATAAGTTATAATACATAAGTTTTTACATAAAGTTTATAATATAGTTCGAAATAACGCGCGTAGAAAGACGTTCCATAGCAAAAAATAAAAATAATATATATATTTCTTGTAAGTTTATCGTGTTCTTAAAATATGCATACATATTTAGTTGTTGTTGTCGTATCCCTCATAGAAGGAGGAAGAGGGGTGCAGCTTCTGTTCTGATGGAGCACCCGTAGGTAGAAGTCTGACTTCTGCTCCGTGACTCTCATACAGTCATAGGAGATTGGTACCAACGGCTTAAAGTGATTCCAAACCACTACAAACATCCATGGCACCGCCGGGACTCGAACCCGAAACCTGTGGTACCGAGCGCCAGAGTGCTTGCCACTCGACCATTCAGGCCCCATACATATTTAGTAATAAATTGAATTGAATTGTTCATTGAAGAGGTAGGCGTCAAATGTAGTGTTACCATGATCTTGTGAAGTTGTGCTAGATTTTACATCTTCCTCCTCCACAGGTGTTTCTGTTCTTAACCATTTAACATATTGTTGTGACATTCATTTGCACTCTTTTTAATTTTTGTTTCGTTATGTTTATAATATTTCATCAGAATAACTCAAAAGGTTCGAGCTGGTTTCTGTTTAATTATTGATATGAATAGTTGTTTGTCGGTTGAATGATGTTTAATTTTATTTTTGGATGGCACAGAAAATGATGTTTTGAAAAGTAATTATAGTAAAGAAATTTAATGGATTTAATATTTCCAACTATATTTAAATTTATTTTGGGTTTACTGAATTTTCAGATGATATTTTTAATAGATGATGCTATTAAGGTTTAGATATTTATCTAATACAACAATAATATAAGCAATTTTATGATTAAATTTTTTAAATGGTAGAGTGAAACAAGTTCTTTTAATATATAAAAGTAAGGCTGAAGTGTGTATGTTTTTTACGAGGTTGGTATAATATATATAAGCAATAATTTGTACATAACTTTCGAGAGTAGTGCAAATTTTTAAAGAATTTCGTGCTATTCTTGCAATTTGTTATAATTTTTCTTGATATTCTGCATTGACGATTCGTAGTTTTGAGGCACGTGCATTGGACCGTCATAAAATCATAAGTACAATAAAGCTTATTGAGAACAGTGATAATTACTAAGAAATAATCGTAAAAGACCAATTTAAAGGAATTGTGAATGAAAGAAAAAAATGACGAGATAGAAAGATGTGATCATGTCATTAGAAAAATTAAAAGTAAAAAAAAGGAGCAATATAAATTAAAATTAAATTAAAGTGAAGTAAATCCAGAATATATTGGGAAGAAAGATAATTATTTGAATTGCATAAAATAATGCAAAAATAGGATTCTAAAGAAATAGATTTATAAGCCTTTATTGCCATTATTTGAAAAAAATAAATTACACTAGAACAGATTGAAAATAAACATTGGTTTCATGTCATGAAATCCCTCAATTAATTACAAGAAAATATGCTAAGGTAGTAAATGATTTGGATTAAGTTTAAGAACAGCTTCTAAAACTGTTCCAATTTAATCCAGAAAATTTTCGCTTGATATTTTTAAATCATCAAAGAATAAGGGTAAGATAGAAACAATTTGATTATGAGGTCACTAACTATTTCGAAGAATGGATACATGGACTCGGAATTTAGGATTTTCTGAGCTGAAAACTTCACTATAAATCAACAAATTAATGGTAAAGTTTCAAATGAAATTAAAGATCACTTCATTGATTGATTAAAGATCATTTTATTGATACACCCACAAATTATCTACTGAACGGTTAGATAATTTTGAAGCATTCGAGGTTATCATATGGATAGATTCTAATTATGTAACTGAGAAGTCAAATAGTAAACTTTTTCATAGTCCAAAATTTAAAGATTTTACTTGTGGATTTAAATCACAACGAACTAGGAAGAAAGAGTCAATACAAGAAATGAATGAAGAAACGGAAATTGAGAGGATAATGTAATTGAAATGTTATGAGTGTGAAACCTGTTCACATCTTCAAAACACTTGCCTAAAGTTTGAAAAATGGGAAACTACAGCATCCAACCGAACAACAGAACCCAAATTAGATATTGGTATTTGTATAGTTGATGGAATCAGAATTCCAATGTTACGAAACACTGGAAATTACCATCGGCACTGTTAAATTATCCATGGGAAAGAGAAATTTTATTCTAATGCTGATACTTTTCATAGAGTGGACTGAAAAAAATGTACGTTATAATGTTGTTTTTTTTTTTAATTTCATTGCTTTATATGTAACCATTATATACATTTGTTTCCATTTCTATGATTATAATATTTCTGTGCATTTTTTTTTTTCCTTCAACCAAAGGGGATTGTTTTGATGCTCGCCTGCATGCTTTTTGAAGTTGAAATATACTTAATTGAAGTAAATTAATGTTTTTTTGTATGTCTTGTGGAACTTTTTTTCTTTGTGCAGGTGTATTTCAACTCGTTAAAACTCTGGGGGTGAGAGGAGTTGTCTGTAGCGACGTTTCTAAAGGGACTCAAGGATGACATTACTGCTGGAGTTTTCCTGGAGAGAGAAGAGATATTCCTTTTTTGTTTTTGGATGGATGACGTAATAAAAAATAGCTCTGCGTGTAGAGATCTTGTTTAAACAATGAGTGTTATTTAATTGTAAACTATCTCATGCTTCAATTAAATTCAATTGGATATCCACTCATTTTTGTCATTGCTTGAGATCCTTACATTATAAAATTTATTTTTTCCTTCTCAACCAAACTTCCATTTCCTTCAATCTTTTCACAGCTTTCCCGACAACCTTCAACACTTATTTCTTTACAAAAAAAAAAAAAAAAAAAAAAAAAAACCTCAAATCAATCTGTCGCATGATGCCCATATTTCCAACGATGTACCTCAACCAAACTAACTACGTTCCTCATCACGTCATTGGAAATATAGAATTAGTTTTACATTATTGTATGCAAATCAGACTTAATCAATTACTCAAAGTCAAATGGCTTCACACGAACCTAGAACTTTTATCGTAACCCTTTTTTAGTATGTTTATCCAATCAACGAATCCTTTCACATTTTTGCATTTGATTTTCACGTCGTTAGTTTCATTTCGTACTTATACAATAGATATTTCACTTAAAAAACAAAACCAATCTAAAGCTAACTTATCATAAACTGTAGTGGAGAGGTTGGGCAAATAGATTGTAATTGGGTGTGGTTGGGTTGCGATACTTGAGGCACAGATTGGAGAATTCACAACTTTATTGACACATGCACAAACACCACACACATACAATTAGAGATATACTTTTAAAGATAGATAACTATAAATTCGTAAAAGTACTCCATTTTTAACCCGAAATCAGAAACTCGGCTGCACACAGGAGGCGCGAAATACATTTCCTTTCCGAGTGAGAGTCTGTAGGCATTGCTAATACCTCGGGCTGAGCTAATAATATTTCCTCTCGGGATGAGAGACTATAAACTAAATGTTTCTCAGCGGGAACAGAAGTTGCACTGTACTTCCTCACGGGGAGGGTCTCGAAGCCATTCTCCTGAACACCAAAGGGGCGCTGTTGCCAGGGTGTAGGAGAAAGCACGGTTACAGTACAGCTTATCATCTTCCAAAGTTCGTTTACACAAAAATGTAGAAACCAAATCATTTAGTAAAATTGCTAAATCCAACCTTTTGATAGAAGGAGAGCTTGAGCTATGGAAAGAAGTCATAATTTTTGGAATTTAAGAAATTTGAGTTTAGAAATAAAAAAAAAAAAAAAAAATCGTTAAGTCAAATGATAAGAAAATTTAGTACTTTCTTATTATTACAGCTCTACAATAAATTGTCGCCAACTGCATTAGGTATTTTATGTCATAGTGTTCTAGTCTGACAGTAACGGAGAGACACGCAGATAATTTTGGCCTTATTAATAGAAAGGGGTCGTGATAATGAGGAAAAATTTTAACCTTAGAGATGTGAAATTATTTTTGAAGTAAAGCAAGATGCTTTAATAAAATTCAACTCATTCATAAAATTCAATTCACTTCTAAAAAAATTTTCATATAAATCAATGGCTCATAAAAATCATAAATCAATCTCATCAAATTTTCCTACCGCCTCCAAAACAATGTTAAAAGTGATTTTAATGAGAGGGATGAACCAGGTGCGCTGCTATCAATAAATTAATCTTCGGCTCTATTTTTGCCAACAATTTTCTTAAATCCGAGGGCCTGATGGCCGAATGGCTAGCTCTCTGGCGTTCGGTACCACAGGTATCGGGTTTAAATCCCGGCTTTGCTCGCGGGTGTTGTAATGGTTCGGAATCCACTTTAAACCATATGTCCCGGTCCTAATAGGATCGTAGAGCGTTGCGGGAGCATTGTTACTCCGCGTCCGTGGCTTACCATCAAGTTACACGCGCCGCCTGGGTAGTGCAAAGTGAGTAACATCGGTGCAGCCATTATGGCGAAGATCCCGGTCTATTTGCCAGCTGCATTAGAAGAAAAAAAAAAAAAAATATTCTTAAATCCCCGCTATTTGCAGTCTGATTCTCTCTCTCTTTTTTTTTACCGGCAAATTTGTAACCGCACTAAATCCCCGTTATACTAACATGAAGAAAAAAAAATTTAAATTATATTTTTTGGTAAACTGAACTTTTACATCCATTTACTTTTATATCCAACTCAGTCCGAAATTATGCATGGAGGAATTCATAAATGTTCTTCAAGCGATTCCAAAATCGCATGCCAAGGGAAGAAAAAAATAATCTCATAATGTATTTGTAGTTATGAGAAGCTAAATATGTTTTTGACCTTGAAGCATATTTAGTTTCTTGGCTTCGCAAATGAATCTAAAATTACATTCGTCCCACCAGATGAAGCTATTAGTTCGAAGACAGGATTCAACAAATGGTGGAAAAAACTGCAGAGGGTTAAGCTTATTGGGATTCTTGGCACAAAATGTGCGACGAATAAGTAGAGACGTGTTGAGAAAAATTGTAAACGAACGCATTATTTTCCGCTGTCAGTTTGACAGGACTGTCAGCTGACATGCAATGTATTACAGGTAAAAGAATCCATTGTCGAAACACGAGGAACCTTCATAAAAGGTGTCGTATGGCGAACTGTAGACCCCATTTTGAACTGGAGAATTCTGTTTTTTACATCATACTGCCAAGATGATTAAAAAAAGCCAGTTTTATGTCTCCTTTTTATAAAAAAATAATACGGGTTTTTAATTCATTATTATGAATTCATAATTTAAATATATAAGAAATATATAAGAACATGAACGTTACCATTATTTCATTATTATGAACTCATAATTTAAATACAGTAGAACCTCTGTAAGTCGAACTTTAAGGGAGACGTCAAATAATTTGAGTTATAGAGTTTTCGAGTTATAGTATTATAGACCAGCTATAAATTGGTAGTTTAAAGATTTGATTTTAGTTTATTTTTATAGCGCATTCGTTGATTAATTAAGTTTTTATCAGCTGAAAAAGTTTTAACTGCTTATGTTAATTGTCAATGAGAATTGAATTTCAATATATTTTTTTTCAACTTGAATTTAAATTCATGATTTTGTTTAGTATTCGAAACTATGGTAAATATTTAAATTGGCGAAAAATCAAGTTTTATTATTTAATATTTGTCTCTGAACGAAGAAAAATAACTAATTATTGACAAGTATTTACATACTCTTACCATCAATTTTTTTCAAGAAGACAAGTCTCTAATTAATAAGTAATTGCAGAATACATAATATGTACAATAAATGTATTCTAAAGTGACAAAAATAATAGATAAATTTTAAAATTAAAGATTCATATTTTACATATTATAAATCAACTGAAAATATGTAAAGCATGAAGTTTTATCAAAATCTTGATAACATTAGTTAATATTAGTTATTTAATAATTAATGTTATCAAAAATTTGATAACATTAATTTGATTAACTTGACATTTGTTAACAAAAACTTGATAATTAATTATTATGAGGATGATGTATTTCTAAATTTTTAAGAAAAAAATCATAAATAGGACATTTAGATTTTTGTTCTTTAATACATATTTATGTACAGCAGATTAAACCATCTCTATAAAAGTCATTTTGCTATGTAAAAGTGCATTCCTTTACTTTTCAAATCCATTTGAATAATTTCGAATTATCACTGTTAAAAATTAGATAATTAATTGAATTTAATAATCGATTAATAAATACATCCGTTGTGTAATTCTTAATACATTTGCTGTTTTTTTTTTATCATGCAGATGTGTGCGATGTAACGAGGTTATCTATCGTATTAATGTGATGACAAATGATATTCAAGTTTTCTTGTAGAAATATTTACCCTGAAGTCTTGGGAATTACACATGACATTCATTTCATATGACCTTCTTTTATAAGAATTAATTCAAATAATTAATATCAATGCAACCTACAAATTATATTTAAATTTTCTTGTAGAACGATGTACCTGGAAGTCCTTGGTTTTACATTCGACATTCATTTTATATAGCATTCTTTATAAGAATAAATTCAAATATTATTATCGATACTTAAATTTTCTTGTAAAAAAATTTACCTGCAAGTCCTTGGATTTACATTTACAATAATTTTATCTGGCATTCTTAATAAGAATAAATTCAAATAATTAATATTAATACAACTTGCAAATCATAATCAAATTTTTCTTGTAGAACAATTTAGCTGGAGTCCTTAGATTTACATTTGGCATTCATTTTATACGGCATTCTTTATAAGAATAAATACAAATATTATTATTGATACTACCTATAAATGACATTCAAATTTTTCTTGAGGAACAATTTACCTGGAAGTCCCTGGATTTAGATATGACATTCATTTTATATGTCATTTTTTGTAAGTATAAATTGAAATAATTAATATCAATAAAACCTACAAATGATATTCAAATCTTGCTTGCAGAAAAATTTACCTGGAAGTACTTGGATTTACAACTGGCATTCATTTTATACGGTATTCTTGCTAAGAACAAATTAATATAATTAATAACAATACAACCTACAAATGATACTCAAATTTTTCTTATAGAACAATTTACCAGGAAATCCTTGGATTTACATTTGACATGCATTTTATATGGCATTCTTTATAAGATATTAAAATATATCGATATTCAAATTTTTCTTGTAGAAAAATTTACTTGGAACTCCTTGGATTTATATTTGATATTCCTTTTACTATATGGGCTTCTTTACTCACGCTGTATTGGCAGAGCTCAAAACTATTTTAACAGCATTGCTTCTCGGAATATTACGCTCATTACCGTCTCATCAATAACCCTTTCTTAAAAGCACCGCTGGTGGCATTTAGCATAAAATTACGACGTACCCATCCATCTGAAAGGCAGTCGAGAATAATGATTCCCTCCTTATGAATCACTCAACAAAAAAGAAGTGATGGATTAACCATTTGTTTTCTTACACAATGTCACCTAGGTAACAGGAATTAATGTCATTTCACCGTCCTATTCCTTGCCACAAACAGGGGATCACTAGTAAACATCCGGGATTGCCGGATGTTATGCCTTTCAAAGAATCCGGCAATCTTCCGCCACAGACATTCTTCCAGGTGACATAACAAAACGAAATCTTCTTACTCGCAGATTCGTGGGAGTGAATGCCAATTTTTTGTTTGTTTTTTTTTTTTCCCTTTTCCCTCTTTACAATGGTGGATAGACTTCGAAAGTCGGGATTCCAAATTAAGAAGGCACCCACCCTAATTTTTCCCTCCTCATCTTTTCGAGCGTTCCTGATCACCTATTCTACCGTTTCTTCTTTCGACTTGTGAGGGACGGTGCCATGTTCAAGTATGGCTTGCTGTTTTACTTGTTTGGTTTTGCAAATTGTCTACCCAGTGTCATACGCTTAGGTAAGTCAGTTAATTAAAATTCCTTTTTTAAAATTAAGTTTTTAAATTAATTTTCATTCAGTTGCATTTATATCACTAGAATTTCCAACCAGTTATTATAATTTACCAAAAATGTTCTCATAGCATAAGTATATCTGGTTTATGAAGTTAAGTAACAATATACTTAATTTACAGTATTTAATTACTCGTCTAAATAAATTATGTATTGCATTTTAAATGTAGTTATAAATAATTAATTTTTGTCTGCCCATTGTCATACGGTTAGGTAAGTCAGGTAATTAATGTTAATTTTTTAATTAAGTCTTTTAATTAATTTTCGTTTAATTGTGTTTATATAACTAAAATTTCGAACCTGTTATTTTAATTTATCAAGAAGGTCCTCATAGTCTAAGTATTACTGATTTATAAAATTAAGCATCAATATACTAAATTTACAGTATTTAATTACTTGCCTAAATAAATTATTTATTGTATTTTAAATGTAGTTATAAATAATTTATTTATTGATTTATTTTTGTCTGCCCAGTGTCATACGGTTATGTAAGTTAGTTAATTAAAATTAATTTTTTAATTAAGTCTTTTAATCAATTTTCTTCAACTGCATTTATATTACTAAAATTTCGAACCAGTTGATATAATTTATCAAAAAAGGCTCTCACACTATAAGTATTTCTGATTTATGGAGTTAAGTATCAATATACTTTATTAATTAATAATTATCTGTTATATTCCTTAATAGAGAACAGAAAATGATATAATGATAGTAACAGTATTAGTTAAAAGTATCTTTTAACACATTATTTAGTTTCAATAACACTCATGCTATCACCTGTCTTTCAACGAAAGTTTTAAAATAAATAAAATAAAAACTGCACAATATCTTGAGAATTTTGAAATTTGTACATATGAATGTTGACAAATTAACGTGTCATTTTTAATTAATTCACTTTTGTTTAAAATAAGTTTTATGCTAAAAGACATTCATTCTAAATTGCGGAAAATATAAGTAGTGTAAATAAATTAAAGCAAACATAGAAACCAAAACATAAACCAAACATAATAAAATTAAATATATAAAAACAATTAAACTTAATAAAACCAAATATATAAAATAATTAAACTTAATAAAACCAAACATATAAAAATAATTAAACATAATAAAACTAAATATATTAAATAAAACCAAATATATAAAAATATTTAACATAATAAAACCACAAATATAAAATAATTATATATAATAAAACCAAATATATAAAAAAAAAAACCCAAAATGAATTAAAAGAAAGGAATTATAAATAAATACAAAATATAACAGAATTAAGTACTCCGAAAATGACTAAGTATTTAATTATGTTTATTACTATTTTAATTTGCCACTCATTTGCTATTAAAAATTATAGCTTTTATTTAATTAAAATATAATTTTGTGATTTTCCTTTACACACCAGATACAATTAAACCAATTTAGAGGAAACAAATGGTTTTTTAATTTGTATGTAATTTATAGAATATGACCACATATTAATTGACATTTAAGATTTTTAAATTCATTATCATGGTAATGCATCTCATATTGCTTAACATTTATTATTCCTTCTACGGTATACACGATTCAAATATAATAATTTAGAGACACTGATTTAATTTCTTTGCCCTGAATTGATTTAGTTTATGTAATTAAACTAAAATTATGTTGTTAAACTAGCAAGATTAATTCTTATAGTAAATATTGAGACATTATAAGTCAATTATTGCTATTTTTATTCACGAAATTAAAGGATATTATTAATTACGACAAACTGTAGCAACTATGATTTTAACTTGAGGTTTTTACGTCAAAATAGAAATTATTTAAGAAAAAGTAAAGCAGTTCTGAAAACTGTACATTTTTGATTAAATTTGTTGGAAAAATTAATGTCTGAAATATTTAAATTTTTTACAGGTGGTCTTTTTGACACCGATGATGCTGAACAAGAGCATATATTTCAGATTGTGACAGATTGGGTAAACGAAGGCAATGATATATTACCAAGTTCAATACTGAAAGCTTATAAAGAAATCCATGAGCCTGATAATTGCTTTGAAGTTACAAAAGAAAGGTGAAGCAGTGAATGAAATATTTAATAATACTTAGGCAATGAATACATTAATGTTTTGTTGATCATGACACATCGCTTAATATAAAAACAACAACAGCATATTCCAAGCTGCTTTATTTTAAAAATTTAATATTTAGGGCTTAAAATATCTTATAACAATGTTGAATATTTATTTTCACACAACGAACAAATCAGGTTCAAATTTGTAAATAATTCCGAATTATATTGTACATCATAAGAAATATTATTGCCACGAATTCCTATGAAAATTCATACAATGAACCAATAATAAGAAATCTATGCTATACAATCTATGATGAAGCATAATACTCTGCTCAGTTTTAGATAGATAAGATATTTTGCCGATGTGGAAAAATTTGAAAATTGATATGTTATGCACAGACATTGAAGGAAAAAAACATTTTATTAGGTTTTATTATACGAAACGAAAAATATCCAATTTGTGCATCATAGAGAATCGAAAAAAAAAAACAAACGTTATTTCGGGAAAGAAAATCGTTTTTAAAATGATTCATGGTTTCTCTGTCCGACTGTTTTCAGCTATTGAAACAGTTTTTACTTCTTCGAAAAGAGAGAGAAATGCCCTCTTCAAAAAGTAGCATTAGTACAACTTAGGCCACATAAAAAATTCTTTAAAATGTTACAAAATCATTAAAATGCAACTAAATTGTAGACATAAGGACGTAGTAGTACAATAGTCGTAGTACTTCGAATCATGTTTGAATCCCTTCTAAATTATCAAAATATCCCCAGGCTTCTGATTCCGTTAAGCAACTTCGTTTCACTCCTTATTCCACTCATCGATAAAAAGTCAGACATTTCTATTAATCATTTTTATTAAGTATCTGACAGTCAAAATACATTCACTTCCCTCTAAATCGTGATTTCTAACATCGCGGACAAAATTTACGTATTCTGTTTACGTTTACAAAATTACGGAAAGCTTTTATTTTTTGTTCCTTTTCCTTTTATTTACAGATTTATTTTTAAAAATTTCAATTGTATTGTTATTTCTAGAAAACCTACAATATCTTTTTATGTCTTTAATAGTGTATATGGTGAATTAAAGTTTATTTCTAAAGACAATACCTTTATTCTACGTTACATTCCTGCATTTACTTTTAAAATAACATGCTTTTTATTTATCCCGAATTTACAGTGTGCAAATTGCTAGGATATGGTCTGGCTGGAATTTTCGGACCCCAGTCTCCTATGGCAGCCGCTCATGTGCAGTCCATTTCTGATGCACTGGAAGTACCTCATATAGAATCCAGATGGGACTACAAGCTGCAGAGGGATGACCTGTCCATCAACCTGCATCCTCGGGCTGCCACCCTCAATCAGGCCTACATAGATGTCGTGAAAAAATGGGGATGGACAGATTTTATCATCATCTACGAGGAGAATGAAGGCGAGTTGTTGTTTTTTAATTGGAATATACACGATATTTCAAAACTCCAAGTAAAAATATGGAGATGAAGTACATCGTTAGGAACCCTATTCTCATAAGAATATATAACCAGGAATATTACCAAGAGGAGATAAAAGATACAAAAATAGCAAATTCAAAATGTGCGTAAAGAGCATTAATAAAAAAAATTGAAAATAGTTTACAAAATGCATATGCTTTCACAAAAGGCATTCTAAATTTCGACCAATAACAGTGATTAGGCCAAGCATGATGCCGCGTGGATTGCTGAACACGCTAAAAAGTAGCTAAAGTTTCACGCAGATTTGAGCAGCATTCTCCTACATGACAGGGTGGCCTGACGACCAATTGACTAGCTCTATAGCATTTGCTACCACAGGCTTTAGGTTCGAATCTTGGCGGTGACATGGATATTGTTACTGGTTCGGAATCACTTTAAACTGTAAGTCCCAGTTTTAATTAGCCCAAAGTGTACAAAAAATGACTGTGAGTGACATACCAAATCTTCATGATAGGTGTATGGATTAGTGGCCTTCTATAATCTCGCTACGTACGTTTCGAAATACACAAGTTCTGATGAATAGGAACAAACATTTGATAAAGATAGTGCATGTCCATTTTTGGGTTTGGTTGGGTTTGTCATTCTATGGGCATTTTTTGCACACTTTAAGCTAGTTAGACCAGAACCTACAGTATAACTCGTTTCCTAACCACTAATAAACATCCACATCACCGCCATGATTAGAACTTGAAGTATGTGGTACCAAAGACCAGAGGAGGTAACCGATTGGTCATCAAGCTACTACTATTTTGGGGTTCTGATACATTTTTGCATAGTTGCTAGCTCGAATGCTAACCTATACATAGAGAGTATTTTCATCTACTCAGCGTTGGTGAACAAATGCCTGTTCTCCATATAACATTCGAGCTTGAATGAAGAAGCCCTTCTTATCAACTTTGAGCACTCAAAAATCAGCAGGCAAGGTTATTGCATCCATATTTTGGGACACGCGTGGTACTTTGTTCGTCGACTATCTTGAGAAGTTAAAGCTATCAATGGCGAATTACATGTCATTATTGGATTGATTGAACGTAGAAATTAAGAAAAAAAATTTTCCTTCACCATGACAATGCCCTGTTTCACAAGTCGATGAAAACTATGGTAAAATTGAATTACGCTTCGAATTGCTTTCCCACCCACTGTACTCTCAGATCTGGCCCCCAGCGACTATTGGCTTTTTGCAGTCATCAAAAAGATACTCAGGAAAAGAAATTTGACTCAAATGAAAAAGTGATTGCTGAAACTGAGGCCTTTTTGAGAGCAAATACAAATCGTTCTACAAAAAAAAGGCTTCAAAAAGTTAGAGGAGCGTTGCAATGAATACATTATTTTTGAAGGAGAAGTATGTTGACGAATAAAATCAATTTCTAAAAAAAAAAAAAAACTGTTTTTCTTAGCTAGACCGGAGATTTATTGGTGACGTGTTATCTTTCTTCATCATATTTAGGTGGCTAATGCCAATTGGCTGGAAAGCTCTGCCCTTTTTGGTACCACAGGCCTCAGCTTGTAGACTTGATGGTGGTGTGGATGTTTGTGAGTGGTTCGGAATCCTCTTTAAACTGTAGGTGCCAGTCTAATTAGCCTAAGTGTGCAAAAAATGGCCTTGGAGCCCCAAACCAAACCTTTCATATTTAGTTGAATGTAGATTTTTTTTGTGCGATCACAAATAACTGCAAATAGCAAATAGTGGTGGTTTAAAAATACTGTTGACAAAAATAGTGCCGAGGATTAATTCATTGATAATAGTACATTAGGTTAGCTCTTCTCATGAGGATCATTTTATTTTCATAATATCCTTCATTATCTTTCTCTTTGCTTAATGCGAATATTACATTGTTGATCATAACAAATAATTTTATAAATTCGAGTTTAAAGATGTCTTATTTACAACTTTATTTACTACGTTTTTAAAACTTAAATGATACATAGTAGATTTCTTAGGTGAGTTTTGAGCAAATATTCTTCTGAAAAGGAAGTGATAAGACAAATAAGTTAGGTAACTACTGATGCATCCATGCACCATTTCCCATTAGCTCATTGTTTTAAAAATTACAATGTATAGTTTATCTTCAGTTATTTACTCTGATTTTAAATTAACATTAAATTGTTTGTCATTGTTAGGCCAAATCTGTTTCTTGTGGTATTAAAAAACATTTACTTACCTCTGAAAAATAAAAACATATCACAGATTTGGGTAGCTGAAGCTTAATGGTCACCTTTCCCACATTAAGTAATCAACCGGGACCCCACAGCTTAAAGTGGAATCGAACCATAATCATAATGCTCAGTTGTAATAAGCATTACCGGTTTCACACCGAATGAAACCGGGTTCTCTTGAACACAAGTCCAGCACCTTAATCTTATGCCAACTAGAAAGCATATATCACAGAATAAAAATCAACATGCTAAGTTAATTAAAAAATTCAACTATATTCAACAAAAATACGAATTAATTAAAACAGCATCGTTTACAAACATACAAAAGTATTTAATTATTATTTAACTTTGCGAAAATATTTTCAAAACATAGAATTTACTTACCATTTCATGGATGTGTGTGTTAATGGTTCGGAATCCTCGTTAAGCTGTAGGTTCCGGTCTAATTAGCCTAAAGTGTGCACAAAATGACCGTGGAGCGACAAGCCAAACTACACTTACCATTTCATTTAAAAAGAAAGCGTAGTGAGGAAATTTTCACAGAAAGAAACTCACGTTTTCTTTGCATCTAATGATGTTCAATTCAAATTTCAGAATTTTGCGAGGTATTATTCGTCTGCAAGACTTCTTGAAAAAAACTTGCTTTTAAGGAAGTGGAACATACAGATCCATCGCTTTTCGGCCAAGGACAGCCCTACAGAAGCGTCTTCATGCAAATTCGATCTTCTTTCTCAGAAACAGCCAGACAAGGAGATTTGCATCCTACTGGACGTTTCATGAAAGCATTAAAAATGTTCTAAAGCAGAGTAAAGTAGTAGTTTTTTGTTTGTTTTTCTACTACATGACTAAGTGAATAGAATTGGATGTTATGCTGACCTTCTCATTAATAATGAGCGTTTATTATACATTTCAGGCCCAACAAGTGGAAATGATGACTGTCCGGAATCAATATATCGTCACATCATTGGTATAATGTTTATTATAAATAGATTAGTTAGTACTATAAAGGCTATAATTTTGATAAAATTCATTGATTTACATATCATTAATAATTATTTATATAATCTTGTAGACTTCTGTAGAGCCGAGTCGAAATTTCACATAAATATTATAAGTATCAAAAGAAATATAATTTTATAAATGACTATAAGTTATTAAAGGGAATGAGAGTACATGGTGTTCTTACAAACAAGTATAAAAATTTATACTAATATAAATATACTTTAAAAAATAAAGAAATTTTATAATATTCCCTACCATATTATAAGGCTGCTATTATATGACGACTTTGAGAATGAGAATTTTTTATGGTATTGTAGAGGTTAACGAGAATAAAGAAATTTTCATGGTATTATAAATTTAATAGAAAATAAAAGAGGTACATATTGTTATGAGTTCAATAAAGAGAATCAGGGAAATTTTGTAATTGTTGTAAGGTTTCGTGAAGTCGAAATTTTAGCAGTATTTATGGAGTTCAATAAAAGAGAATCGAAAATTTTTATAATTGTTGTAAGGGGTTAATAAAAAAGATAAATATTGAATTATTAAATTACAACGCTAATTTAACTTGCTTATTTTTATTTTCTGCGCATTATTTTCCGTGAAATATACTTTTAGCTTGACGGTAAAGTAATATCAAGCCGTGAAATCTTATAATAGAAATAAAGTAAGAAGGTATGTTGAGAAGTAATTAAAATTTGCGGTGCCATCAATCTATTTTGCTAATTATAATTAAATTGCTTATTTGAGTATAAATAATTTAAATTTAATATAAGTACAATGCAAAAATAAAAAAAATGAATATTGGTATATCGGTTATAAAGTAACCAGTTTCAGTAATAATGTGCTAGATCATTTCAAAATTCTGAGAAGTACTTGTGGTCGCATTGAAGGCTTTGTGTTTGAGGGCAATTATTGTTAATATTATCCATCATATTATTATATGAATATGAGACGCATTAATGCTAGTATAATGAATCACCGCGAGAAATTTTAAACTCTTAAGTGTTTGGGAATAAGCTTGATACAAACGCATAATCGGTATAGATAATTTATAATTGTCGAGCGAAATTGTTTGTGTATGATGTTGTAATTGACAGTCAAATATTTTGGTAAAAACTTGTTGTAAGGAGTATATATTCGCAGCAAACTAACAAGAGAATCGAGGGCGTATTTGTGATAATATCTAAATATCCCATTTAGATGTGAAATCTATTAGAAGCCAGTAATCATATGATTAATCAGATAAGAAAAGAAAATTAAGAGTGGTCGTGAAATAACCATGTTTATTAATCTGAATTCTAGATCGATTATTAAATTTTAGAATAAACAATTTTGATAAAATATGTTTATAATATCTTGACAATAAAGAAAGGGACATATTTTATAGCATTAAAAATATGCTATAAAATTTGTCTTTTTCTTTAGTAACAACTATACAATTAAAATATAATGTAAAAATAAGCTTTTAAGCATAAAAAATTAAAAATAAATTGTTTCCTGTTTTTTAAGCAAATAAAAATATTTCAGTTTTGTTTTACTTTCTTACTATCTAGTTCATCAACATAAGAGCATTCAGTTGAGATTTGCATCTTACTTTTTTAGACTCCATACTCGTGGACTTAGAAGATTTCCAAACAGTCGAGCAAACATAACCGGCTTCAGAATCGTGAATACAGAAAATCCTTTGTACGAAGAACTTCTCAATGAAACTAATTACAGATTAATGAAATCGAGAGAAAATCCTGTGAATTCAATTTCAGTGAGTATGGGTTTTTCTATGATTTTACGATATAAAAATATAACTGGCCAATTAACGAAATTGAATTAATAATATCAATTTGAATTCTATGATTGTGTGATAAAATTCTGTGATTGACCTTTTGAATCTTATGCCAATCTATATTATAAAACAATACAAAACAAAATTTAATTCAATTCCTACTTTTTTTCACTGTATTGCAGAAAGTCCTTTATAAATAATTTTCATTCATTTTTAAGTTTATCTGGGCCATCTATTGTAGATATATGCAACTTAAATAAAAAAAAAGCATATAATTAATTAATTAAATTACTCAATGAAAATAATATTTGAAAAACTGTATTAACATCCAGTGTCATCCACTACAACTTCAAAAATGTATTTGAACTTGAGTGGAAAGAATAAAAAAGTATTTTATGAACTTGACTGAAAATTTGAACAATATATATATATATAGGTGAGTGTGAGCTAACAGAAGGAATTGAAAAAAGGCAAATTTACTAAAAATATACATTAACATTATGATTTATCATAAATGTCTTAACATCACATTGGAGACAATACAATTTTTTTATTACATACTTTTTTAGAATTTTATTAAAAATTTGTTTATGTAATTCAGTTGGAAATGAAATTTCTAAAAAGTACAGACCATGATTAAAAATAGACATATTCTTTGAACCTTTTATTTATAATTTTGGGAAATGTTGAGTTGGAAGTATGAAAAAGTTGCGAAATCTCCAGATTGAGTTGAGTTTGTATTTAAAAAATATATCGTTGGCTACAACAACCAACAAAATTATAGAAGAATCCCTCTTTTTGAAATATATTTATTGTGTTGGAAGATTTAAACTTCGTCAGAGAAACGTTTTGAAATATGTGGTAATTATTTTATCAATGGCAATTTATCACCAAAAATCCATAAAAATTGTCGCATTTGTCATTTAATATGATTTATTGAGGTTGGCGATATAAAAATCGATATAGACCACACCAAAAATTGGTTGTGGTTAATGTTTTATATCAGACGCATTAAAAATATTTTGTCGAAAAGTTTAATATTTAAAAAAATATCTGTAAGAAACTTCAAAACATTTAAAATATAGAATAAAAATGAAATGGAAGAAATTAGTTGCAGCAAAAAATTAATAGAATATTGTAATAAGAACAATATTTTTAAACTTAAAAGAATAAGTTCTTGTTAACTCTGTATTTCTGCGAAAAAGCTTAAAATAATAATGCAATGCTTTGTAATTCAGTGAGAATTGCCGTAATATTTGTGATAATCCCTTTTAATTATTGTTTATGATAATGTAGTTAAATATAGTAACTTTTATATCGTTTCTGATGTGTTTCGTTAAAAACAATTCATGTATTTTAAATCTCGCAAAAATTTCTTCAACATTTGATTGTCGATGAATTTACCTTGAAATTCTACCAGATTTCATTGATAAAATTTTTTAACGTTATAATCTGCATAATTACAGTTATAGAATATGATTATTTTTTATGATATTGCCAATTATGAAAAGCTTTTTTTTTTTAATGATTTTTTTAAGGTTTATAATTATTTTATACATTTCGTTTAATCCATTGCGTAAAAGATTTAAAATATATTTTAAAATTGTTTTTTAAATTTCTTGCTTACTGATATTTATTTTCGAAATATTTCATATTAATGCGTTCAAATATAGGCAAATAAAAGATTGTAATGCTTGGACGTTCTCTACAAATAAATAAACTATATATATATATAGAAAACTCAATGCTGAGTATCTTTTTTAAAATTTTAAATTAATTGAAAAGGTAGACTTTTTAACATGCTGAAAAATGGGTTGTTAATCCATGAGAGCTTGTAATCATGCTTCCTTCTACACACTGGCAGAGAAGCCCCCGCTGGTGTTCAGGTTTGGTTTGGTTTGGTCACTCTACGGTCATTTTTTGCACACTTTTACGCTAATTTCACCGAAATCTACAATTTAACGTGAATTCCGAACCGCACACAAACATCCATGCCACCGCCAGGTTCCTGAACCCAGCTTCTGATAACAAAGTGAGTTGTAACCAATTAGCTTACCAGGTCGCTTCGTGGCATTTCAGGAGAAATGGCCAGTTAGTCTAAAGGCTTCACACCCTGAGAATAATTTTATTTCGAGCATCATCCTGCTGCGTGGCCGAGTTTCAGACTTAGAAGTGGCATCCTTCCAAGCGAATCTATAATTATCTATCTTTAAACATTGTTAAATATTGTTATATGTGAGGTGTTTATGCGCATTGTCCAATAGAAGCTTTGAGTTCTCGAATCCAATGCCTCACGTATCTCAACCTGGGCCACTGCAATTACCAATCAGGTGTTGGCCAACCTACCACGCTAAAAGTTTAATGTATCTTTTTTATTAATTCATTGTATGTGCTAAAGCAATAGAAACTTTCTGAGACACTGTACTGTTTAAACGCAAAAGCACTATTTCTTTACAGAGCAACCCGAAACATGTGTACTGATTCTAGTAGTTCTGTTTGCCAAGGCACTCAAGACCTGATGTGGTAAATACGTGGAGAAATTCCCCATCATATCATGTGATGTACATTTCTTAAAGGAACTGATGGAACAAGTATCATAAATTGCATGAATCGTGCAACGAATTCTGTAGGTATTTTATTTTGCTTTAATTATTTCCTTTTTTTTTTTGTATGCTCACACAAAATATAACGCATTGAATTACGTTCAAAAGTTTGTTGTGATACGATATAGTTTTAATGTTTTTAGATTTTGCAGATTTCTGTTGTATTTGCAGTAACTTACCATTAGAAGCCACCATTCCATTGCCTCATTTTCTACATCAATGGTATGTTAGAGTAAACAGATATTAATAGAAATTTTGATAATATTTAAATATAAGGCTTTTTTTTTTTTTTCTTAAATTTTGGAGATTATCATTTTCGTTTGGAAATCCTATGGAAATATGAAAATTGCATGATACTTACATATTGAAGATAACTTGCATTTCTTATTTGGCTGTATTAGTCAAAAACACAGTAAATTGCTTTCTTTGTCTAGAATTATTGTAACAATATAAGCAAAATCAATTATTTGTTAGTATGTTTTAATATATATAATATCGAAAGATTTTATTTTTATACATATTTAATATATAAAATAAATACCTTTATAATAAATATTTAATTATGTAAATATTTTATATAAATATTTAGCATATTTTATAATAAATAAAATATTTATTTAAAAAGTATTTTTTTTAATTTTTAAATATTTATTTTAAATAATATAAATGAAATATTTATTATTTATTTTATTAAGAAATATTTTATATAATATTTTATAATAATATTTTATAATAAATAAATATTTTATTTATTTATTTTTATTATAGTATCTTAAAAATATTTTATAATAAATAAAATATTTTTATTATAGAAATATTTTATTTAATGTAATTTATTGAAATATTTCATATGAATATGATCAATTAAATTTAGATGGAGGGAGATTACAATATGGACTCTTTTGGAGAATCCACTTTAATTCCTCATCCTTTCTCAATTCGTGTTGTTTCAAACATGCTTATTAACTCAATGCTATTTTTATTGGTGGTATGAATAAAATTCTTTTCTGGCATATTTACGTGTTAAAATGTATCTCTTTTTTAAGGATATGCTTTATTTAAAAGTATTTAAATAATTTGATATCACTTACGCACATTTAAATTATTCTTATTTTAATTGCCTATACATAAATTAATCAAATCACATGAAATTGCTTTTATTTATTTACTATTATTTACTTTATTTTATTGAATTATTGTAGAACGTGGCAATCAATATCAATTAAGTTTAATAAGGAGGGATACAAAAAAGAATAAATAAAATTTGATTTGTTTCTCTGCGGTCATTTTTTGCACACTTTTTTAGGGTTAATTAGATGCGGTCCTACAGTTTAACATAGGTCCCGAACCACTCACAAACATTCCTCCTACACCGGCAAGCCACGATTTTAACCTGAAGCCAGACTGTACCCAGAGCGATGCAACCATCGGGCCATTAGATCGTTCGCAAAAGGCAATGAGTCCGGAGAAATCACATCATACATTTTTTTTTTAAGTATTTCATTATCAAAATACTACATATAATGCCATACAAAAATTGATTTACCCATTTATAGTTATTATTTCTTTTGATTATTTATCCATTTTATATTATTTATACTACTTTATATTATATTTTAAATTTACTAAACCAAAATAATAAATAAATGCACATGCTTATTTGCAAAGTTAATATTTGTAATAAATAAAAGCACATGCTTATATTACAGTTAAACATATAGTTGAATTAATGTTCTATAGATAGGCCACAAGCCCAAATCAAAAAATTCATTTTAGTACACTTTTTAAGAACTGCTTGCCTAAAATCATTGGAGAGATTATACTGCACTGCCCACTCATGCTACATATTTCATAGAAGCAGAATTCTTTTCACCTGTAAACAAGAAAGTTAAAAGAAACTGGTTCACACTTTGATTATTTACTTCTGTATTTCATTTTGTAGAACAACAATTGAACTATTCGCAACTCAAAAATAAAATAAACTGTAAAAACAAATAATGTTATTCGGAAGATTATAAATAATGCTATCGAAAAGAAATTTTGAAATTATTTTGAAGATTAAAATAGGGTTTTATATTTATATATATATTTACAGAACAAAGTCGTCGGATTAACTGGGCTGGTGCATTTTGAGGTCGGGCGATTCAGGTCATCTTTTGCTCTGGATATTCTGCAACTCAAAAAGCAAGGTCTTAAGAAGGTATGTTCTGTGCTTTTTAAGCTCTATTATTAAAATATGAATCATTCAATTAATCAATGAATGAATCATATGAATCATCATCATCAATCATGAAATAATTAATCCATTTAATCATTTCCTTAGCAGCAGAATGCAATGTGTGTCTTTTCTTATTGTTTCAATATCGAATAGATAGCACTTTTTATTGTATATGAAATGGATATTGTAGTGAAATGTGAGAAAGAAAGATGAATTCTGTTATTGGCCTAAAATTGTCTACGCTGAAAAGATTGCCTAACACAGATAAAATCTTGAGAAAATTATTATATTAGTTGAAATCAACCCACAATGTAGGCTTTACCCCTCTTTGATTATAATAATTTCTACAATTTTTAAGATATCGCTTCAAGTGCACAAGAAAATTTAAAATATCCGAATTCATTCTATATTATTAGTAAAAATTTGACAACAGTCTTCGAATTTTTTTAGAGAAAAACATATATTTCATTATGATTTTTTAATTTGAAAACATATTACACCGTTCGTTAAATACCAATATGATATGTACTGGCAAAAAGAAGCCATGAATTAAGGCATATCTATTTTTTAAATTTAGATAGGAGCTGTGCTACCTGGAAGTAATATCAACATAACAGACATCATTGAAGCTGAATCTACAACAGAATATTTCTTGAGCATCGAAAGTATACAATCACATGCAATTCTGGTAAGGAAAGTTTTAGAAAATATAGTTTTATCACAGTTAATCAATTTTTGTTGTTGTTTCTTATTCCATTTTGTCGACAGCAATATCTATCCAAGTTCATGAACGCATGTTCTCAAGCAAATGAAAACTGTTCCAAGACTCATAATAAAGGGTAAAAATGCAGATTCTTTTTGTCCTTGCTGTACGAAGACATTAGGTCCCAAAGTGGGAGAAATCTGACTTTACTCTATCGGGTTTTTTACCCCCGGTCTGAGTACCATTTTTTTAGTCGTCTTTTACGAGATACATATGGTTACAATGGGGCTATTCTTAACCCAGAACCATACGGGTGCTAATCATTTGTAAATAATATTGTAGGAAAACAAACGTATGAGAGGTTGGTGTTGATATGTATTTAATAGAAATGAGGTTCACTTTATCTTAATATTTAGATCCTGATCATATATTGACAATCGATCGCTCAAATATATAACTAACA
>BPLR01017798.1:0-24170 GCA_021605095.1 Caerostris extrusa | reverse complement strand
CCACTACAAACATTTTTGTCACCGCCGGGATTCGAACCCGAACCCTGTGTTAAAATATTAGCTGATTATTAAAACATTTTATTTTTTGTTAACTAATTAATCAAGCATTTTATGGAGTTTTAATAACGCGCATTTAAATGTTATGCGTAATTAATGCAACCTGCATTCAGTTTTCAAGAACTTTCATCTGCATCTCGGTTATCAAGAAATTTTTGTATCTAAGTAAAAAATATATGTGCCTACAAAAATACACTGTGAAAAGAATCAAAATTATTTATTTTACATTTAAAAAGCATATTCCTAACTATTGAAAGAATAATAATTATTCGTAATTTTGGATGTTCTTACATTTCTGTTCATCTAAAAAATATTTTCATTATTTTCTCCTTAACTTTTTCCAATTATGGTAGTCTACACTCTTACACCTTTGTTTTTATGTGATTGTTTTTTTTTATGAGTCGTTTTTAAATCTATCTATTAGATTTTGACAGTAACGACGATAGATTTCATTTTCCTTTGTAATTATTATACTGTCTCGTATACTTATTATTGTAATCTCATAAAATTATTGTAATCTTATCAAATAAAAGTTAATTAAAATGAATCAAAAAATAAATATTTAATTTTCCATTCGAGGTAAAAAAATTCCATTGGCTTACGTGTATAATTTTTCATTTGCATAAAATGCATTATTCTCATTAAGACTTGTATTTGCACTACACATATTAGTATAAACAATACTTTTAAAATCATAATCAAATTTCTATGAAGTTTGATGAGGTAAAATATTGAGGCAATTGTGACAGTGCATAGACATTATGAAGATGATTATTGGGCTGCTAAAAATGATGTGTTAATGGAAATTATACAATACGAAACCGACAATCAAAAAACAATACCGTTTCAGTCTGATGTGAAAAACGAGGATACTATTGAGCGAATCTGCTTTAAAATAATCGGAAATTATTGGACGTGCGAGGACCCAAAGCGAAACAGATCGTAATAAGTCTGCGCATTTGTCTTGAAACCGCAATATACCAGAATTTTTCTGTCGTTTCTTTCTGAATAGAAAGCTACCCGTTCTGCGAAAAACCAGGAGGGTGTTTTTTTTTTTTTTATTGCCCATCTGCAGAGGACCTCTTTCATTGTGCCTGCTTTTTTCTGACCCCTGGGTCAAGCCTGCCAACTTCCCGTCCAAAATAGTCGATAATTTCTTTAAAAAATTTTATTCTTAAAAAGAAAAAAGATTAATATTAAAAGAAGGAAAAAAAAAAATTCTATTTTTTCAAAATAGTTAAATTAAGCACATATGTGAAAAAATCGAAACAAAAAGCAATCATTTTTTGTCGGAAACTATTTTCACGTTAGCAGTGCAGTGCTTTGGTTTCCAATAGACTACATTTGAATTTTTCATTCGTTTTACGCATTTGTATTTTAAATGCGTAATAATATGTAATATAAGAGAAATAAAATACACAAATGTCTTGCGTTGGTTACTGAATTTCCATTTCATCTAAAACACTTCCTAAATTTGCAGTTCCTGTAGATTTAGAATCAAGGATGAATTTCAAATTCTCAATTGTTGTTTCTATTATTCTATTTAATTCTCACTAGCAGATTTATTGATCCGCTTCGTGTTACGGGAATGTAGTTAAGTGGAAAACGCAGCCCCATAACCATTTTTTTTTTCCAATCCAATTTTAGGATCATTATTCTAGGCATTCCAAATATGAACGAGCAAGCCCGTTATTCATTATCATTATGACGCATGACAAAATAAGAACTGAGAAAGTTCTTGGAAAGAATTTCACCATAAATGTATTTAAATATTTTTCTTCTTGAATTTTAAAATTTTTTTTTTGCTATTGTCTGTAAAAAATGTACCGTGAAGAAATGATATTGAATTTTTTATGAACACATATTTTGTAATAAAAATAAAAAAAAATTTTTTTTTTTCGGAAGTGGTTGACAATAAAGTATGTTCGATTTTTACAATGTATTTAAATGGTAAAAACCGAAATTATTTTCTTGGGAAAAAAAAAAAGTTTTAAATTTATATTATTATTTTGACAACCTTTAATATATTGCAGACACTGATTATTTCTACTGAATGTTTCAGGGAAAGTTTCTTTTCCTTGAATTATTTTAGGTTTAATTTCTTATTTGTACAATATTTTGAACATTATATCAGTTTTTTTTTTTGTTTAAGCAAATAAATAGAACTTTTAAAGAAAGAAACTTTTGTAGGCGATTTTAAGAATATAGAACCGATTATTTTATAAATCCAAGAATGTTAAATACTCGTAAAGGTAATTTTTTTAAACAATATCTTTAACTTTGATGCTTCTTTTCCCACTGGGTATGCGGCCTGATGGCCAATTGTAGCGCTCTGGCCGTTGGTACCGATGGCTTCAAATTCGAATCTTGGCGGTGGCATGGATGTTTGCGAGTGGTTCGGAATCCACGTTAAACTGTAGGTAATGGTCTGTTAAGCCGTGCTTAAGATGACCCTAGAGCGACAAACCAAACTATCCCACTGGATGGACAGCAAACATCTAGACTCAGTCCATGAACCCGTGTGTTCTCAAACAATGAATAACCTCTTCAGGACTTAAGCACAACTTGCTTTCCGGGCAACCAATGCAGGGTAGAAGTTTCTTGAGTCAAACTACATTTCGGGCAGAGAGGATAAACCTCAAGGCCCCGACACATGACGTTAAGCACGAAGATGACCACTGCGGAGCCCAGCGAGAGCCGTCTGTACTATCTTGAGAAATTCATGATGTTCTAAACCAGATGTATCACACTTTTACAAAATATATTTATTTTAGAATGGCCAAAGGAGTGAAAACCAATGTATTCAAAAGATGCTTTATGTGTGCATCCATCTATTCAAAAATGAACTGTCGAAAGGATGAGAAAACATTAACTTTGATTTTAAAATAATATTCGTGTGAATAGAGGACAGGTAGTGCCTGTTTTATTTATGAATTCACAGAATAATTAAATTATATTCTGCGATCTCATGACGCGCGCGCATCTTGGAACATCTAATATACAGGTTGTAATATGAATATAAAAATGTCTATCATCATCATCATTGGCGCAACAGCCCAGTGTGGGCCAAGGCTGTCTACCTACTGGTAGATTTCGAGACGACAGATGTTTTTTTTTTTTTTTTCGGGGTTAGGGTTGTCAGCTCTACGCTAAAGAGCCATAAAGATCGGAACCTACGGTTTAAAGTGGATTTCGAACCATTACAAACATCCATGGCACCGCCTGGAGAAACCATAAAGATCGGAACCTAAAAATGTCGGTTTAAATGGGGATTTTTAACCATTACAAACATCCATGGCACCAAAATCATCTGGTTATATATTCTCTGCATATTGTTTAATGGTATGAGCCAAATGACACGTATTTTAAATTCACATTTTTTTTTTTTAACTATTATTGTCGGTATCTCACTGATTCGGAGGTTCAAATCCACTGGCTATCGTTGCAGTCACTCTTTTTAGAGACGAAGAGATTCGATAGCGATTGTACCAACGCGTCTCGCAACGGTAATCAGTATAAAAAGAAATAAGAAGCTGCTATTTAAAAAATATTGAGCATCGCAGATTTTTAAAGCATTATTTATAAGAATATTGGATGTTTAAAATTGCAATTGGCATTTTTTATTATTTTTTTCAGTACTTTTTGTCTTTTCTCTTAATAGAGAATTATTAAATAGATTTGTTGTGGACAAAATGAATTTATTTTAATTTCAAAATGAATAATTTTTTTTTTTCAAAGCTTAGTTTATAAAACGTAAATGTTCTTAACAAAATTAAGGAATTTATTAAGTATGGAAAATTTGTAATTCTGTAAAAATATAATCACATGATTTTTTACTGGCTTTAAGCTATAGCAATTTAAATAAAATAGACAAAGATATATTCAGAATCCACACACTTTTATTATGCATCTAAATATATTCACCTCCTTTATGCATTTTTTTCTCCATGTTGAAAGTTAATTTATAAAATCTTGTTTAAAGGTATATTGCTGCTCTGTTTCTATATATACATCATGGTTTATAATAACCCAAGGGTATAAAGTTATACTTAGGAGTTTATAACTGATTTCTTTTGGGTTTTAATAATTTCCTGGGCAATTTGTTTCACATCCTGTTAATGTATGTTTTGTATAAATACTTGTGTTCTTTTTTTTTTTTATCCTTCAATGCAGTTCTAGTTGTTAACCTTTTTTTTTATTATTTGTACTTGGCTAATGATTTTCAATTTCGTTGTTGCAACTTATAAACATTTTTTTTTTTTTTTTTTGGCGGGTCTGAATGTAGGGCACTTCAGGGTTTTGTATAGCGACTGTTATTATAGTCTTATTTGACTGTTTTGAATGAAGCATATGATAATGTACGTGTAACGAATACTGCTGTGTTATTCGTTATGCCAAATTGATCGTGTAACTGTTCATATATCCTTTGATTTTTGTATTGATATGTTGTGTTCTTTATATATTATCTGCCCTTCAAAAATACTCCCATCTGTACGATGGCGCTGAAATTTTCAATAAAATAAATTAGTTCCAAATTTTTATGTCAATAAATTTGTATTGCAGTGGCTAGCGTTTTCAAAAATTTCTATGGTATTTACCAGAGTATTTATCAAGTCCCATTAACTATATTTAACATGATAATAGATTGCATCATAATGTATTTGGAAATATTATTTTAACAACTTTTAGTATTTATTTTTAAAAACAAAACTTGAGCAGAATTAAATATTTTTCAATATCTTATTATATTTGATTTATATTATTTTAAAATTAGCTTAATAAAATCTATAAGCACTTTAAATTTTTTTTTTCTTAAAAGAGATTTGGACGTAATGTCGAGCTTCCGTTATGTCCTTTCTTTCTCATTTAAATGTGTTACCCAAGCACTCGTGAGGTATAAGAGATTTGTAAACACAATCGTAAATGTGATACCCTATTACATATTAATAATGTATACATTAAATAGATACTTTGTTTAGATAATAATTTTAAGTAAAACTGCTGCCTTAATAATAAAATAAAACAGAGGAAAGACGCATATTTATATAATTTGATATAATTATTTCACAGGGCACTCAATATCATTTACAAAAATTATTCATAATGACCTGAGAAAAGACCCCATCCTAGAATAGGTTAAAAAGGAATTGCAAAACCTTTTTTTTTTAACAAATGCCCTCGAGCAATTCTCAGTCAAGAATTCGACTCGTTCCCCGAACTCAAACGACGGTGGGTAGATTAGTTTGTTTGTCTGACTGTCTTCCATTTTGAATACCGAGTAATTCTAAAAATAGACTGAAAAGCGACCCTCTCCCCTGCCTCGGGGTGTGTTCTAGCAGAGCTTATCTCCCCCCAACACCTGCTGCGTTGTGCAAATTCCTTGACTGATCGTAAACCTGCGACACCAAAATGGCAGTTCTCTCTCGTTTTTACTCTAACGTTTTTTTTTACTTATTTAAATATCTTAAGTTATTACTACTAGTTTATTTAAACATCCTACATTCTACATTAATGTCTTAATTTACCATTTAATTTTAAAAATTTTTACTTTCTCCAGTACTTTTATGATGGCATGTGCAATGGACCCCTAATTATTTCTTCGTACCTTGAATCCAATTAAATGTAAAGTTAATTTTATCATTTAATCTTTCCATTTTTATTCTGTTTTTTTCCAGAGTTTTTAATCCAGAAATTTTATCGTTTTTAATTAAGTTTTTAAATTTGTACTTAAAACTTTAACTTAATTGTAAACTTCTAGTGCTGCATTTATATTTTTATTGCTTTTAAGATATGGAGTTTTAGTAACAGTCTAGTCGAAGCTAAGACCCAATAAAGGAAAGTTTAGTTACGAATTAAAATCAGTGGACAAACTATATTTTTAAAATAGAAAGCATGTAATTTATGAAGAAAAGAATAGTTGGCGTGCAATTATACATCTAACAAGATAGGTATTTTAATATAATTGTGAAGGCTTTTATTTTTAATTTATCTTTTTAAATGTAGATATAAAAATTCTTTTAGGTGCATTTAGTACTCTATGAAAAATCATTTTGAATGTATTTTAAATCTATAGTAAAAAAATGTTACAGCTTTTGCAAATGTAAATTTTCTTTTGAATTTCAAGCTTATCCAATAAAAATTTTAAAATTGGATATTTTCCTAAAAATAGTGTTAAAAATGAAAAGCATGTCATGATTTTTATAATTTAATTTATTTACAATTTAGTAAAAAAATCTTTTGTGTACTATGAATTCCCTTAATTAAAAATCGAGTTTATATGTTCTTGTTTTTATTCATCTTATAGTTATGATTATTTTATTTTCATTATTTTCTCCTTAACTTTTTCCAATTGTGGAAGTCTACACTCAAAAACGCATAGTTCTGCAAAATATCTTGCGTAGTGATACATACATTTGCTACAAAATTATAAGACCCACAAAATTATTTTTCAAAGACTTGAAGGTACTTGGAGGAGAACTACGGCATGATGAATAATTTAAGTCAGTCAAAATAGATAAAAAGGAACTAGTTCACATTTACAATGAATTAATAAAAATAAATCTGTTAAAAAATAATAATGAAATTAATATTTAGATTAACAGATTATATGATTTAGATTTTATTTAAGATTTATTTTTCCCAATTCTTCGAAATCATGAAGTTTCAAAAAATTAAGAAAAACTGCTTAAAATGAATGATTCATGCTGGTAGCTTGCAAAATTGCTTGAGTGATACTAGAGCTTAATTGAAAGATTTTTGGCATGCGATAAATCTGAATTCGCAATGAAATAGGATTTTTTATATTATAAATATTACTATTAATGCAAAAGGTGTATATTCAACAACTGATCGTTAGAGATATTTTTAAGTGTTATTCATAGTAGAAGACCTGGTAATGATCTCTTTTAAATATCAAGAAAATTGATTTGCCTCTTCTACTTCAGCATCGAGTTCTATCGTGATAAATATACACAGAAAACAAATTATTTCTTTTACCATCGTTCCAGTAATTTATATATATATCCACCACCACGCTGCTTGACTAACTTTTGAGGGACGTTTTGCGGCATTTGATCACAATCCTCATCCAGTCATCTCCCTTTTTGAAAATAGTGACCGCAACGGTGGGTTTGAATTCGAACCCCTGCCTTCCAGCTGAACGTATTAATCGAAAAGGGATTTATTCATTATAACTCAGAAATAAAAGTATTTTTTAGTTCACTTATTTCTAACTACATTAAACTGCAAAACTTATATATGGGATTTGACAGATGAGTGAGCAGAGTATTTTTCTTTTAAACTTTTGTTTGATTTCAAATTTATGTTTTCGCCTCGCAGAACTTAATAGACTAAATATTTTGCAATAGGCTAATAAATCTGTTATACATTGGTAAATAATAATTTCAAGTTTTGACGTGGATTAAAAATAAAAAATAATTACGAAAGTCAAACAAATTAAAACTAATAAGTAAACTCAAATTTAATTACCAAAAATCAAAATCTACACAAATAAGTAGAATAACTTTTTTTTTTTTAAATAATTTGTTTTTAACAATTGTACGTTATTAAATTTGCAACATTTTCCATATGAAAACAAACATACCTTTCTTTGTTTAAAGCTATGTAAATAAAACAATGATGTCACTATTGAATGAGCAAGCGCATATCAAAACCCCCATTAATGAGACGATGATTTAAATATATATTTCCTATTGTTGTAACAAGAGAAAAACTATTTTTATGTCTCAGCCTGGGTGCGCAGAAGATCTACCTCCCCGTTGTGCACCTGATAACACTTCTTAGTGTCTAAAAGATTTCCAACTTGGCATTATTGCTAGATTCATGAACTCTGTTTCAGCATGTTTTGTTGTATTATCTGTTTTTTTTTCCGTTGTTTTTATTGCTGTAACTGTTCATAATCTGCCATTGGAAATAAAAAAAAAAAATGTCTCATCCTTGAATGCATAATATGAGAGCACTAATATTCAACTAATCGCTATTTTAATTGTACAGCCGCAAACCAGGGCCACCCCAAGAGTCACGATCCCCCAAGTTTCCAAGAATTGGACCATCACATAGCATTTCTACTGTTTGTTTACTTTCTGTACACCGCAAACCAGAACTCCTTCCCCCCCGACGCCACGGCTTGAATTTGTTTTCAGCATCGCGCAAAGGAGCACGGGAAGCTCCCCTGTTTTCTCCCCGAGTAAGTTACTCCATTATTCTCTTTAATGCAATTTGATTCCATTAATTATGAAATAGGAGATATAGGGAAATCTACTACCCTCGGTACTCAACAAAAACTACCTTTGCCTTTGTCTCAGCCTTGAAATTTAAATTATACTGCAAATGCAAAAAATTTCATACTAATACTGTGAAAAATATTTAATTCATTATTTAAAAACCTATTCACCTTATATATTATCTTTTAGTAAAAGGCATATGTTGCAATTACATCGTATGTTATCCCGTTTCTTATCTCTTCTAATATACAGATGTTAATACACGCCACATAATTTACAGCGTAATTAATTACTGATATATTTCTCGAAATGTCTCTTGTCTACGTCCTCCAAGTAGATTAATCTACATAATTTTGGAAAAGCTCATTGGTTACGAAATTAATTTCATGTATTATTTCGTCGTCGATAGGTACTGTCCATCGATAAATAAGAAAGTTGCTTTATTATGTAACTTAAATAATTGCTCGTGATTATAGGTAATAGAATAAACATACCTGAATTTAAGAATTTTGGGTGTCAAACAAATGTATAAAATGTAAAACATCAAAGATAAAGATTTAAGATCAGCTTTTTTTCATTTACACATTTATTTAGATTTTTATTTTTGTTTATACTTTCTGATAGTAAGTCTTAAAAATAATAATTTTATATTTAAATAAAACTCATTTCGTATAAGTTGAGGATTATTTAAAATTGCCCAGAATTTTATTTACCAGAATTATCCCACTTAGTAGACAGCAACCTCAGAACCCTTGTGCTCCCATAGAAGGAGGGTATTTTATTGTGATGGAGCACCCGTAGGTAGAAGTTTGACTTGGCGCCGAATGGCTGCAGAAGAAACGGGAGGACTTTTTAGGGGAATCACCTATCGAATAGGAGAAAATCTCCCACCAGGTAGTCCGACTAGCGAGGTAAGATGCTAAACGCCATCGAAGCCCTACAAACATCCATGGGCTAAACGCCATCGAAGCCCTACAAACATCCATGGACCGCCGAACTCGAAACCTGTTGTACCGAGCGCCAGAGCGCTAGCCACTCGGCCATTCAGTCCCCAAAAGTCATCAGATTGCCTGGCAATACATTTTGTATTTGACAGTTAATTTCATCAACATCAACATTTTTTGCTGCCAAAATTGCACGATGCCCAATTATGGTCTAAGTGATTATTAAGAATACAAATACACTCAATTAGTTCATTTTTTTAAATGAACAACAGAGCAGAAATTGTCTGGCAATTGGATACATTGCGTATTTTGATGTAGTCTGATTGTACCGTTTCCAATATCCAGTAATTGATTTGAAAATACTTGTTCCAATATATCATTATGTAATTGTAATCGCATATTTAAGCTCAATCGAAGTGTTTCAACGTTTTTCCATAAAAATGATTGTTTCAAACATGTAAACGTAGAGCGAGGAATGACAGGTAATGTCTGCCGGAAATCACCAGATAGTCGTAAAACAGCACCACCGAAGAGTTGATTATTGCCGTTTAAATCTTGCATAGTTCTGTGAAATGCCTCAAGAGAATGTTTATGACTCATAGTACATTCATCCCAGACAATAATTGAACTTTTTGCAACACTGCAGCCATTCCGCTTTTTCTTTTTAATATTACACATTGCGTTTGGTTTACTGTGAATGTCTAATGGCAGCTTCAATGCTGAATGCGCATTGAAAAAATACAATACAATTAAAGACAAAACAATGTAAGGGTTTTTTCCCGCTCTCTGTAGCCTACACCTACCTCGCTTCTTATGAATTACAGTCATTACACGGGCAACAAGATTCTGCTAGCGCTTAAAAAGGTTTTAAATCAAAGACTCCATTGAAAGAGTAAATAAAGAATAGTATTTTAATAGCTGCAAATAATTTTATATTAATAAAAATGCCTTTTTTTTTTTTTTTTCATCATGAAATTCCCGAGTTTTCCGATAATTTTTTTTTTTTTTTAATGAAACGCTTCATTGTAAGAACAAATAAATAAGTGGTAATTAATAAGTTTTATATTAATAAATACAACAATTATTTTATTTCGACATCATAAAAAAATCCCGACTTTTTCAATCTTCAACAACGTGTTGTTCAATTAAACTCATTGTAAAATATACAATAAAGTACGCGAAAATACGAAAAAAAAAAAAAAAAAAAAAAAAAAAAGCAAATGATGATTGTTTCAACAGTATCTCGCGGTTTCAGAAGCCTTTTATTTATTCATTTATTTTTCTATCAGTAAATGAACTAATTATGTATATTTATTTCAATACGCATGCATCGACAAATATAACATTCCTATCTTTCTTCCAAATGAAATACATCCATTCGATGGCAGGTTCCTCTGCGAGTGCTTTTGCTCCATAAGGTCCATCACCCTAAAATACAAAAACGCTTTTAAATTGTAACGTTAACTAACATTCTAAAAGCTAAAGCTTCAAATATTCCGTGCGAATTCTAATTACGGTTGCCTCAAAATCCTAACTAAAAGAACATCTTTAAAAAGGAAATCAATTATTTAAGAATAAATGTAAGTTATTAATAAATTAAAAAATGGTTTTCTTGTTTGTTTCTTATTTTCATGAGTGGCAACATCATAAAAATTGTTTTGTTCTGTATCAGCGACAGACGTATGTTATAAGAATATGTTCAGAATAATCAATAATTAATCGGAATACTTATTAAAAGAATATACACTCAAGAGCCAAAACATTATGACCACCCCTACATTTTGCAATGAACTCGCCTGGATGACGTGGAAGGCACGTGATCAGGTGGAAGTGGTATTTAACTGGTATTAAGTGGTGGTATTAATCCATGCCAAGGCGGGTTGAAGCTGTGTTGCGCGCCAAAGGTGGGCCAACTCGTTATTGACAGGTGGTCATAATGTTTTGGCTCTTGAGTGTATATTTCTGTTCTTAATTAGTGCAAATAAGAATTCTACAACTAATTATCGAAATAGCAATAAAATAGTCATTATATTGTTCGGAAAATGAAGCTACCAATTCTTCTAATTACAGTATTGCAACCCTAAAGAAATTGGCGAAATATTCAGGGTTGCAAGATTGGCGACTTCCTCAGGTCGCATT
The DNA here is from genome assembly GCA_021605095.1 of Caerostris extrusa. Taxonomy (NCBI): domain Eukaryota; kingdom Metazoa; phylum Arthropoda; class Arachnida; order Araneae; family Araneidae; genus Caerostris; species Caerostris extrusa. The sequence goes on along the minus strand of BPLR01017798.1, from coordinate 12,787 downwards.
TAAATAAAAAAAAAAAAAAAAATGAATAAAAACTATCCTATCTCTCAAGTTGGAACTAAACACACATTTAAAAAAAAAAAAGTTAAAATCGGATTGTTAGTTTCGGAGTTCATCCCGAACAAACATCGTGACACGGGAATTATATATAATAGATTATATATTATATATTTATTATACGCAAGTCACGACGCCTCAAACAATAATTTAAAAAGTTTCCTTTTCAATGTTTTTAGAAATCCAATTAAATTTAAAAAAAATCCTAAAGCCTACCAGTTCGAAAGATGAGAATGGAACATCTCCATGTCATGTACTGAGAACTGGACTGTTAACGAAAACTACGCCGCATTCGCGAGTCATAGGGAGTAACCCGGAAAACTCCAACCAGCAGACTGTTTAGCGATAAGCTCGCTCAAACTGAAATGAATCCCCCCCCTTTCCGTAATAGAAGAAAGAAATCTACCCTTTAAGTTCGAGGAATTCCAATGTTCTCACTACAACTCTGATTTCAGTGCGTTCAACATATAATATATAAATTTTATAAAGTGGCATGTATGAATTTTGTTTCGCTGCACATCAGCGGTCGTTTTATCCCCCTACGTATATACACGAAAAGTAATCGGAGAACATTCCCTTCAGGGAGGACATTTAGAGGAAACTGATACTCATCTGCATGTCGTACTAGATAAAACTTGTAAAACTCCCACCTAGTGAATGGACTATCGATGTGTGAGATGCACATACACGGAATCACAATCGTCAGCGAAACTCATGGTTTCTACAATGTTATTCAACAATGTTCAGTATTTGAAATACAAGCTGAGAAGCAAATTTTTTTTTTCGTGATTTACTTATGATGCGTTTATATTTATTATGTGTTATATTTGTATTTCGATTTTATTCGGAAGTAGAAGATTTTCCACAAAAAAAGCTTTTTTTTTCGAATGCCGACTGGTCCATTCTACATTAGATGGGGCCAGCATTATCTAAGGCTAAAAAGGGTCCCTTTTGAATATTGAACTTAGGGACCTCCCTCCTCATACAACTTGCTTGAGGACTTTCGAACCCATAGATTTATTGTGTTATAGATACGAGATCTTTCAGCTTGACTTCGCTTGTATCGTTTCAAACTCAGTACACTGAGATCCGAACTCAGCTCATGAAATTGTAACAATGGTTTTTTTTAAAGAATGCAATGAGCGCTTTTTATCCGTCATTCGCTTGATCCAAAATTCTTTTCATTTTACAGTCAAAAGTTATTTACAAAAAAATTAGTGTCTTACATACATATTTATTTAATAAAAATGAATAAATTTTCTTTGATTTAATTTTGATTTAAAAAAAAATGCACAGAACAGCTTAAAATTCTTACAACAAGTTCGAAAACTGAAAAAGTTTTAAAAAAATATAAAAATATTTAAGTTTGAAAAGTATTTGCGATTGATGCTGAAAAAGAAAAAAAAAAAATTGTACTGATGCGTTTAAGGCAAGATCTGTACTACCTTTAAAAGAAAATTGGATGTGTCACAAAATTTAAGAAAAGTTGATTGTGTAATAACGTCCTATAAATTTTTAAACTGAATTTATTAAAACTAATAATTTATATATTTATATTTCGAAGAACTCATATTAATAGTCTTATGCAATATTATTATTTTTTTTTACGTACTGTTAAATAACGCATTATAATTTTTTTTTAATGTTCTTCCTGTTTCAAGTAAACTATTTTAAGCGGAAGTCAAAAGATTATTTTAATAAGAAGCTGGCATCACAAAGTTATTTTTCTGTGATGTTTTATCGATATTATTTCCATCGATTAAAACCAATGTGATAAAAATATCGTCTGCGTTTTGATTTAAGAAGATTTTTTTTTTTATATTTCTTTGCGAAATTCATTACAAAATTGTTGTTTTTAAAAGATCGTTTGATGAAACCAAAAAGACCATCCCCTCTATCCAATCTCGTCGTCATTACCGCATATAAAAGTGTGAGTCCAATATACAAAGAGAGGGAGATCGGCCATGCGATTATTTTAATAAGAATCTGGCATCACAAAGTTATTTAATTTTTTTGAGTTTCAATCGATATTAATTCCATCGATTGAAAACAATAAGATAAAAATATCGTCTGCGTTTTGATTAAAATTTTTTTTTATTTCTTTTTCTAAAAAGGTTTGACAATTAAATAAAAACGTTTGTCAAAAATCAATTCCATTTAAAATGTAAGTGTTCTCGTTTTAAAGCAATTCATTATTTTGTTCTGAAAACTGCGAATCGGTATTTTAAAATGGAAACTGCTTAAAAACAAAACATGATTGCTGCAATTAGGAATGGAAAACCTCTCCGAGAAGTTTCTAAATGATACGTTAGTTTTATTTATTGTAAATGTTTAACTCGAATAAGTATATCATTGAATAGAAGGCTTCATTGCCATTCTTTATAAGAGTTTATATTAAATGATGGGGCGTTAGCTATAAAATTTATATAAAAAGAGTCGGCTAATGGTTTCATACCTCATAAACGAACTAGTTTCCTTTGAAGTTTATTCTTTTTATAATTTTATTAATTATTTTTTTTTTTGTCATAAGGTGTGAGGATTAGTATATGATTTGGATAAGATTAGATATTGATATATAACAAGGTTTATAGTTTTAATTTATTCTCAATTAATGAATATTGTAGTTTCTTGTCCAGAGAGTAGGTTCGGTTATGTTAATAAAGATATTTTATTCTGGTTTTTATTATTTTGACTAATAGGGATAGTTGTTTTGAGACGTAAAACCGTCTTATTTTATAATTCACTAAACTAGATAGAGGATCTTTATTGATTTATTTTTTCCTCAGCCAAGCAGCAGGAATTGTTTCAATAATTCTTTACGGGCAGTACCCGCACCATGTTCCATTTTAAAGTTGTGTTATACAAGTTTGCATTCAATTGCTTTAGCCTGTTTCGAAAACTCGTGAACAAACATTTTGAGGCATGAACATTCAAAGTTTATATTTACTTTTAAGATAATATATATATTTATTTGTTTTTAAATATATATAAATAAATATAAGGAACTTCAGTTATCATATGTGCGGTTATGCTGAAAAAACTAGAATGAATAGTATTGAAAGTCTTCGAATGATCACTAGCCCAAGATGTTCCATCAGAAAAGATAACGTCTTTTAAATTTCCCGCGGCCTTCAGGTTCGAATCCTGGCGGTGGCATGGATGTTTGTAAGTGGTTCAGAATCCACTTTTAATTAAATCCACCACCACCGGTCTAATTAGCCTAAAGTGTGCAGAAAGTGAAAATAGAGCGACAAATCAAACCTTCCCTTTATTCCTAAAACTTTTACCAATTTTGCAATATTTTTTTCTAATTTCGAAATTCAAAAACTCCCAAAGATCACACCTTCCATTCTTAACGTCCTCGGGCTGTGTTCGATATTTAATTATAATTTGATTGAGCACTTCTTACAGCTGCTTTTCCGTTTTAATTTTTTTATTTATTATTATTTTTACTTAAACTTTGACTAGTTTTAACTTTTTTTTTTTTTTTTTTTGAACATTTACCTTCTGATTGACTGTGATCTTGTCTTGCAAATGTGGACCAATTATTTTTTTATGTATTTCGACTCACTGAAACTAATTCATCATGTCTTAATGTGTCCTCCATGTATCCACAAGTCTTCAAGCATAAGAGTTTTAGGCTTTGAAAAACCAATGCAATCTGAATAATCCCAGGATCAGAAGGTTACCTTAATTTTTTTTTTCCTTCAAATAAAAGCATCTACTGTAGGTGACAAAAATTGCCCTTTTTGAAACCATCTGCTCTTTAAATAAACTTGTTACCGTTTTTGAGCTCCCTTTCATTTTCAGCATAAAATGGACACGAACCCATATTATTCAATATAGATTCGACATCAGAAAAGAAGATTCATTATTTTTTACAAATGAATTACAAACCCGTTTGTTTAAACTACAGGCTAATTTTTGGAGTTAAATCCTCCTCCGTTATCTAAACAGTATGAAAAAATTCCAGATACCCTTTTCAGTGAAGCGGTCCAAGTTGTTTTGTCTATCCTATTCGGTGGCTGGTTCCAGTCTGAAGGAGGAGAGTAATAAACAGGGCAATGTGCTCGTTTCAAAGTTTAAATGTCTAATTGAATGTACTGTAGTTTTGCTGTTTCATTATGCAGCTGCACAGAAATCTTCCGTTTGACTTTTTTTTGACTTTTTTTTTTTTTTTTTTTTTTTTTTTTTTTTCACTCATTTTCTATTCTGTCAAACTCATACAGTGGACTTTTTTTAAAGAGTTTTAGGCCCTGAAACAATTGTTTAAACTAATCTCAGTTGCAATTGTCTAAACAATACGAGAATTTCCAGACGCTTTTTTCTATAAAGCACTCCCATAGTTCGCTCCGAGTTGTTTTGTCTATCCTATTCGGTGGCTGGTTCCAGTCCAAAGGAGAGTAATAAACAGGGCAATGCGCCATCGTTTCAAATTTTAAACCTCTAATTGAATGTACGGAAAATAGCTTTGCTGTTTCATTATGCAGCTGCATAGAAATCTGCGTTCTGTTTTGCTGACTTTTTTTTTTTTTTTTTGAAGGAAAGCACATGCATTTTCTACTCTGTAATTCTCATACATCGGACATTTCACCATTAATAGTATGATAAAACTAAAAAAAAAAAAAAAAAAATTCATGAGCGATTTTTTTTTTTTCAAAACCGGCATCTATTTATTTTTCGTGTTATGTGTATTCAAAAACCGCATGTTTCATCATAGTTTTTATTTATTAATGAAAAGAACAGCAATGGACACGTGAAAATAAATAATTTATCAATTTAATTAAATTAAAATACTACTTTTCTAAATAATAAATACATTAAACATCTCTCATTGATTTCAAATAAGATTGAAATTCCTGGCCAGATTTCTTAAAATTTACTTTCCTAATTAAAAAGACTTTCAACTGTTTTTGCTTTTTCATAAAGAGCCGCGGACTCTTCATAAGAGAAAAGACCCCTTTTTACAGGAAAACTAACGTTTATGCATTCATCCTAATAAGATTTAAATAATAGGTGTGGAAATGTTTGAACAATTCCACACCTATTAATTAAATTATGACGACTATTTTTGATTTGTGATTCGCTCAAACCACTCACAAATATCCAAGCCACCGCCCGAAGCCTTGGTACCAACGACCAGAGCGTTATCCATTTGGCCATCAGGCCGCCAGTTTCGGGGGTGTAATCCAGGCAATCATTCGCACAGTTTTGTGTTTTGGTTTTTTTTAAAGAAGCTCTATGGTCAGTTGTTTCAAACCTTAACCTTAGACTCCTTTGACGTGGCCCTTTGAGCCCTACAGTTTAAAGCTGGGTTCCGAACTTACCCTGTTTAAAACATCCATGCCACCGCCATTAGGTATTCAAGGATTTTGAACCTGCAAAAAATGCTATGCTAAAAGTGGCCATTTGGCGTTGGCCATAAGGCCGCCACAGTTTTGGGGGTGTAATTTAGCTAGAATTACTCACGAGATGCTTTAAAATAAATAATATTCCTGCATTTCTAGCCTCAGCTCTAAGAGCCATTTTTAGTTTCCTATAGTTTTTCAACCTGCGCTCTTTTTTAAACTTTTTTTTTTTTTAAATTCGACCTAAAGGAGAGCAATTGGCCTAACAGGAAAGCCATTTTTAGTTTCCTATAGTTTTTCAACCTGCGCTCTTTTTTTTAAACAATTTTCTTAAATTCGACCTAACAGGAGAGCAATTGGCCCGACAGGACTCGTTCCTGCATTTCTAGCCTCAGCTCTAAGAGCCATTTTTAGTTTCCTATAGTTTTTCAACCTGCGCACTTTTTTTTTTAAAACTTTTTTTTTTTCTAGCCTCAGCTTTTTTTAAAATTCCACCTAACAGGAGAGCAATTGGCCTGACAGGGCCCGTCTCAGCTTTCCCATCCAAGGCATTTTAAAACTATTCCAGAAATATTTTACAAGTTCTCTTAATAGTATTTTTTCTAATTATTTATTTTTTCGCATTTTTATTAAATTTCAACCTTTTCTCAATTCTCAACCAGGAGTTTTCTGACAATACAGGGTTGCGATAGCCTGTTTAGTCATAGTACTGAGAGCTCACTATAATTAAAGACTCAAATCCACGCTAGTCCTACTGCTAGTTTTCAACTTCCGTTCCTTTTATTTCTACTTAATTATTCGCTTTCTTGGTTTTTTAATTCTGAAAATCTGGGATAGACCCGGGCACAACAGGAACAGTCCCACTTTTCTTTTATTTATTGCCAACGACGCTCATCATTTTTGACACCCAGTTACAACTACCTAGAGCGATCAATTCAATACGGTATCTCAAATTTTAGCATACTGCTTCCTGTGCAAAATCACTAGCATCCTCCATTTTTTTTAAGTCCGCCATTTTAGCAAAAGTTGTACTTATGGTATTCACTTCCGGCGAATGTTCTAGAACTTTCCAGCACTTTAGGCCTTTGCAGTTTCACTTCCTGTACGGTTTTCTCAGCAAAAGCTACTAGAACATTCGAGACACCCATATTGAAAGATAGTTCTATTGTTGCAAAGCAGCCTCTCCATTTTATCCATCCCGGGCCATCGAATTGCTAATTTGCATACGATGGAACTCATAATCAACTTTCATTCTTTTTTTTTTTTTCCAAATAGCATAGCAAGCCTATTTACATTAATAGAGCTCTGTAATTAACACTCAAAACCCCTTCATATTTAGCTAACATTTCCCAATTTACAGTTTCCATCTATCGTAATTAGCACAGGAGATATGGGTCTAATTAGTTAATTGGTTTTCTTAATTAGCCCATATCTCGATAACTATCACTCCTAGCCAATTTTCCTCAATTTTTAGCCCCCTTAGAAACCCCGTCTACATCTTAATAGCACATCTAATGGCGTTTTTATATTCTTTCTTTCACTTTAAATTTGTTTTAAATTTTAATTGCTTTTTTTTTTTTAATTATAATATCTCCGGTTCTTGTTATCCAATTTTGACTTTCTAATAGGCATTCTACTCGTCAGCAATAGTTCTTTCTAGAACAGCCCTTTATTCTCTCCTAAGTCTATTTTTGATTTTTTAAAATGCCCCTAACAGGAGTAATTTATGTCAGAAAGGACTCGTTCCTGCATTTCTAGCCTCAGCACTAAGAGCCAATTTTAGTATACATTAGTTTATCAACCTACGCACATTTTTAAACTTTTTTTTTAATTTTTTTTTAAATTCCACTTAACAGGAGAGCAATTGGCCCGTCTAAGCATTCCCCTCCAAGGCAAATAGAACTCTTCCAGAAATGTTCTCTTAAGAGCATTTTTTCAACTCTTTTATTTTTTTTTTTTATTTTTTAATTTTTATATATTTTTTTTTTTATTCTTTTATTTTCTCCCAATTATATTAAATCATTAACCCTTTATCAAATCCTAGCATTTAAATGCATTTTAACAATAAAAGGATAACTTAAAAGAGATATGTAAATTCTGGGAAGAGATGCCCCTATTGTATAATCAACATGTATTCTTTTACTTATTCCTATTACATTTTTTTTTTTTCTTTAAATTTTTTTTTTATCTTTTTACGTGTCGCGATATGGCCAAGAAAACTTCAGAACTGTCCCATGTCAGCTTCTGATAGTTCTAGATTAGTTAGTATATCCTTAGTTCTATTATTAACTATTTTAACTATTGAGTGTTTTATTATTGTACCAATTATCTCTGTATTAAACTCAAGGGCTAGCAATTTCTTTAAATTTTATAACCAACTATAGTCCAAATCAATCAATGTATTTTATATTATTTATAGTAGCGGCTCAAAACATCACAAACATATCAGCAATAACTGATATTTTCCTAAATGGAGCTTTTACAATCTCGAATCTTTTTTAAATTTTCTTAGCAAAACAAGCGCCATGAGTTAAATCTGTATTATTGCTCTCACTTTTTTTTTTATTGTACTATTTTCCCTGATCATTGAGTTTATATTCTTATGGTCGTTCTAACGTTTTTAATTATTTTTGTTTTGTATCATATATGCTCACGTATTGATTTTTATGAGCTTTTAGAGTTTTATTATTTCTTTTGTTGATATCTAGATACTAATTTTAGTCTTAATTGTAAATAATATTTTTGAAAATGATTTCAAGAACACTTTGTTCATGTGACAGATAGTCACTAACCATATGTCTTCTGCAAGTACTGTAGATTAGTATTTTTTTTTTTATTATTATTTTCACTTCATTCATTTATTTTTTTTTTAATTTTTCACTATTCTAATTGTGAAACTAAGAGGAGGTGAATTCTATTTTAGTAGAGAGATGGTCTCGCAAGGGTGCGCATGCGTCAAGGGGTTTGTTGTGGCTAGGGTGGCTTCGTAGCGGTAGTTTCATTTCCTCCTTCGAACTGAGTGTAGTAAGTTGGAGCTTGGATAATGGAGGAGGGTTCGTCGAACAATCCTATCCATTGGCGCTGACCTTGTTTCATTTGTTGATCTTTTTTCCCAGTCCGCTCTCTTCGCCGCTGCCGTTTATTTTTGCAATAATTCCTCTTAGTTTTTAAATCAATGATTCTCTTTATTTCGCTCTTGCATTTCATTTTCTTATGGTTATTTTTAATCTTTCTTTCGGATTTATCTTAATCGTAATATCCTTTAGTATGTTAAACGGTCTTCTTATTCCTTTCTCTTTTTTAATACGCCTTTATTAGTTTCACCTGTATGTTTGTTTGTTTGTTTGTAAGTGACTCTTTGGGTTCGATTTTGCCATACTTTAAGCGATCCGATTTCATTTAAACGTTGTAGACTTAACAAGGACAGACAACACTAAAATATTTTGATAAGTTTATTATCTCATCATGATTAGGATCGCCAGGATGAGTGATTAAAACACACAGCCTTTGAAAAGTCATCTTGATCGGCGATCATTTTCCCCTGGAGATCTGTTTCTCCTCATACACACTATTTAAGCTGCAAAGAAACATTTACAGACATCTTTCAGACATTCAAACATACGTGGGACAGCGGCACAACGGATAACGCCCCTGACTACGGATTAGGAGATTTCCTGTTCGAATTCTGGCTGGCTCGAACCTATTCGCATTTAGCCTTTGTTTTACTCGCAATTAAATTATTGTAGGAACCAGTCCTCCGTACCGGGATCTCATTGAAATATTATAGTTTAAAAAAAAACACGCTTTTAGAGCTAATCAATCTAAAAAGTAAAAAACAATTGTTAACATAAGAATAAAATGACTGACGAGAAAATGAATTTCACTGTTTCAAAAGCGTGGGATGCGATATCAATCGTTATAATTTTTCACTAGTTTCATTCCGAAATGCAGAGTTAGTTTAAAAATGTCATACAAAGCACTCCACGGTTTTAGAACAGTGACATTCATTTTCTCGTCAGTCATTTTATTCTTATGTTAACAATTATTTTTTACTTTTTTAGATTGATTAACTCTAAAAACGTGTTTTTTTTTTTTTTTTAAACTATTAATTTATTTTTTTTTTTATATAAGAATTAAAAAAAAAAAAAAATCTATTTCCTTCATTAAATTCTTTTTCATTGGGCAAGCTCTCCATTTAGTCTTTATCATTCTATTAGCAGCAATGTATATCTATCTTCAATGGACCATTTCCAGATCGGAGCTCCACGAAATACAAATCGTCGATCGGGGTAGAATCGGTGTTTGTTTAGAAAGAACTTTGCGCATTCTAGATGGAAGTCGCGGTTACGAATACATTCAGTCATTCATAAACGGGATAGTGAGAGATATCGATGTTGCAAAAGAATCGCTGTAGTTGAATTTTATTTATTTTCAACAATTTGGGTCACTCTTTTTCATTCTGGTCTTAACCCTTTGGGCCCTTTTTCTGCTGTCATTCTCGCTTGAAACTTCATTCTCCTCGCTTAGTATTGGAACAATTTTATTGCAAATGAGTCTCTGAATTGTACCACTGATCTATTTCTTTTTACTTTTTTCCATATCGTTTTGTTCAGGAGTCGATGAGTTTTAATAAACTTTTGTAACGAGCTCTTTTCTTCGGAAGTTATTTTCTGGGAGCTTTCTTCCATTAGCCATTTCTAAATTTTTTTTCAACTTTCTGAACTTAGCAATTACATGCTTAGTTAAATAAATGAGCTAAATTCATTAGCCCGTTTCTCCGAAAAGTAAATTCCTCCTGATCCAATGATAGCGCTCTTCCCCATATTCAATTGCGTCTTTTATTTGTTTTCTTTCATTTTATTGTTTAAGGAGCTTAATGAGCTCATATGAACTCACAACTCCGTAAGTGACAGTCTGAGCGCATTTTCCTTTTTTTTGTTGTGTGTGTGTGTGTGTTGCCACATCCTTTGGCAGCCTGCTTTCTTTGTCGTTGTCGTTTTCTAATTCCGTCACCCATTTTTAATTTAAGCCAATCAAGAATGCATTTTTAAATAGTGCAATTGATATATATATTTTTTCATCTTACTCGTTTATATTTGTATGGCTGTCGTTTAATTTGCGATTCAACAATCTGTTTTTATGACAGATTTCATATTATTTTTTGTGCTTGTTAATCATTACATGGGGGGGGACATGATATCCTGGACTACTTTCTTATTGGTTTATTTTTTTAGTTTTTTTTTTTTTTCCTCGCGGTGTTATTATTGGTCTTATTTATTTAAATGATTCGCGAGCGATTCTTATGAGTTATTTCACGAGCTTTTTAAATTTTTATTTCGTGGGGTTTTTTTTTTTAAAATCGTTTGCAATTCTGTAGCTTATTTTTTTTCCAAATTCCTTCGTAGTTTTTATATATATATTATATAATCGTTTGGAATTATCTTTTTTTTTTATTTACGACGTCGTGTCTGATGCGCACATAATGTTTTTATTTTTTTAATAAATCAATCGGTTTAATTATAATGTTAAAAAAGACGCAACACCGATATTCATCGCTCTTTAAATTTGCAAACTCTCTCCCCAATTCATCTCAAAACTAGCGCATAACTTTTACACTAGCTGCTTAAAAGACTCCCAGAATATGATACAACAACCCGAAAACTCTACTAATTGGCTGCTCCTGACTTGTTTATTATGCCCGCGCAAACGCTTCGAGCGGATTCACAGAACATTCTCATACAAAAGCGCTGACCTTGATTCGTTTGTTGATCTTTTCCGTCGCGGAGCTGCCGCTGGCTAAGTTCCTCCTCTTAGTTTTAAATCGGTTCTGTGCTTTCCCCAAGGTTCCAATTAATTATCGAAAGGTCTGAATGTTTTGTCTCTTTTCGCAGGCTGATGTGCTTGTTTCGTCTGAGAGAGAGCTCTTCCAACGGCTTTGTTATGAAATGTTAGTCGCCACTCCTGTGAATGGCGCCTGTTTTTGCAAGAAGATCCACGGAATTGCACGAATGACAACATTCCGCATTCCGCATAACTGCTGATAATTGGCAAAGTTTCTGGCGTTTGATATTCATTGGAAAAAAATTATAAATTAATATAAGCCATCCGTTATGCTGGACATTTTTGACAGCTCTACTTTTAATCTTTAGACAAGGCATGTATCTACAGGGTGTTGCGCTGTTTTTTTTTTTTTTTTTTAATTGGAAGCGGTCGAGGAAAAAATAAGCATTCTACAGTACAGTGGGGAATCTTTTTACTTGCTGTTGAGGCTGACGAATTCATGCCTTGTTTTCATAATTTTGTTTACACAAGCCGTGGCCATGCTCGGACACGGAAGCTTTCGATTCGTTATAACTCACTGATCTCGAACAAAACTTTCTGTGAGCGTTCGTGTAACCTTCAGCTTCAACTTTTTAAAAAATGAATTCGTTTTTCAAAATATTTTATTCAAGTTTATTCATTTATTTAAATTGAAGTCACTTTCATCTGTTTTATATATTTTATACAACTGCAGGCAGTAAACGGTACAATAAACATTTGTATAATATTGTAAATTGTATAATAAATATGTATGTATTTCTTGTAAACGGTATATGCATAATTTATAAGTGATAGATTCCTGTTCTATGGTGAGTTCATGTCTTTGATTCAACACGCAGATTCCACTCCTTTTTGCAAGCAATAACCGCAACGAAAGCTGCAAGCGAACCTGAGCTCTCCTGCCAAATAATAATAATAATAATAATTAAAAGAAATAATAAGAATGTCTTTAATATTAGTATCATCGAAAATGTGTGTAATTCAAAAAAAAAAAAAAACAAATTGTTACAAATTATTCCCTAAATAATTCGGCACAAATATATTTGAAATAAGTCTTTTACTGTTACATTTTAGACTTTAAACCAACGAATTCTCTTATTGGTTCAATGGTTTCACTTTTCAAATATCCTAGTTTTCCTTTGTTTGAGTCATCCTATAAGAAATGGTTTTTCGGATAATTGCTCAAGTCAAATATATTGTCTAAAGTGTTTTTCATGTCTAAAAATATGTCCTTAGTTTGAATCGAAAGATACAACGAGTCTGTGTCCATATAAAGAAGTTCACTTTTTTCTCCATACAACGCCTTGAAGTTACGATAGTATAATTTGTACATATGCAATTTTGAAAGCTCGAGAATGCAAAATCCTCCATAAATTGGCTTATCGAGAATTAATTTAGGTTTTCGCATTTTATAAAATTTGTTAATGTCTCGTTAATTGGTTCGAAATACTCTAACAGAGGACTCGAAAGATTATTTTGACAATCTTTTTCGGTGGGCGACGCTCGAACAGAGAATTTTTTTCTCTGATTGAGCATCAAACGTCCGAAGAAAGAATTGTTCATTT
>BPLR01017797.1:0-19518 GCA_021605095.1 Caerostris extrusa | reverse complement strand
TTAATCTTTAAATTATTGGGTACATCCTCTTATTATTCCTTAGATTTGTGTTCGTGTATTATGTCACATATTATTCTTTTATGCAGATTCTTTTTAAGCTATGATCAATTTTGTTTTCTGTGTTAGTTCTGGCAAAAGAAGAGATAAGTTTTTGTTTCATAAAACTGCCATAGTTGAAACTAGAATGCTATCCAATAAAATTCACTAGTTATCTTGAATTAAGGATATTTTCCTTACCTAAGACAATGTGTTAATCCCTGTAAAAATGAATAAAAATCACATTAAATAATGATATACTTTTAATCATTTAAATAAAAACATTTAACCAATGCATTTTTTTTTAAGAAATGTAAAAAAACTGGCAAATTAGAAATTCATTAAAAAAATATATTAATTTTTTGATTTAGTTTTCCTAAAAGATATACCTTACGTGTCAAAATCCATACTTTGTGCATTTCGCCAATTTTAATTTGTTTTTTTGTGATTTGTAATTTAATATTTTCTTTTCTAGTCCCAAAATCACCACTCTTCCCAGTATATCTGTGGCCATGGAAAACAATGTTGCCAACATTGTTAGGAAAACTTCTTGAATATTTCACATTTTTACTTTGTTGTATGTTTTAATTTTGTGTTTGAGTCACATTTTACTTGTTTAACATTTTAGTTGTCACATTCTTAGATGATGCTTCATTTGAATGACGTCTGTTCTGTCTTCTTTTGGTGTGAAATAAAGTTTTTAGCACCATTATTTGTAATGGCTTTGGTTTTCTTTTTTTTTAATATTGAATTCTACAGTGTAAAAAATGAATTTGTAAAAAATAAGTAAATATTCTATACCTGAATAGCTTTAAAAATTTAACTCAATTTCATTATTAATGTTTAATGTTATATAATAATTATTGGAAATTTCAATAAATTTCAATTTAAAAATTTAGACAATATACCCATTCTTTGCATAAGGAGTATTACCTTAATACAAATAAATTTCTTATGGCTTCATCTCTTTTTGTTGTATTATTTGATTTAAATCAGCAAAATTAAGTTTGCTGGCTATGCGACTCTTTGGATACCATATATTATCGATGTCAAGTAAAAATGAAAATAAAAAATATGTATCTTCTCTCACTTTTTTGTCATCATCAATTGCAAGGCAAGGAAAGATTGCTTTTCAGCAAAAAAGTTATTGATTTTTGTGGAAAAAAACCTTAGCTGTTTGCTAGTGCTGTAGCCAGAAAATAAAAAAATCCTGAATTTGTCTGATTATTGTTGGCTGTAATGCTCTCCATAAAAATTAAAGATAGCAATTTTAAGCATAAAACTTTCCTTTAAAGATTTTGGAATTAAAAGAATTCTTGCTATTACAGATATTCCATCTACATAGTGATACAACTTATTTTGAAATACAGTTCATAGTAGGCCTGGGTGAAATATTGATATAAAGTCTAATAAACATCTGATTTCATTATTCTTACATTAATGAAATTCCTATTTAAGTTATCGATTTTAAACCACCATTCCCATGTGGCGCATTGAAATGCTGATTTTCCAAATTGATATAATTCCTTCGGAAATGATAAGCGAATCCAAGCTGTTTCGATATTCAACGAAATTCAGGTATCCAATAACTCGAAATACTTGTTTCCAACATCATAATTTTTTTATAAAGGAAATAATTTGTTTTGAAATGAAATAATTGTGTGCTGAAAACAACAGAATAAAAGGTAAAGCAAATTGAAATGAACATAATTGATACTAGAAAATTATCCATATAAACCATTTTTTTTAAAAGTTAATGGTCGGTAGGACTTCTAGATTCCCATTTTTGTTGTTCTGGTCAAAAAGTTGATGTTTTAAATCTGTATCAAATCGCGATGATTATTAGATGGAAGGTAGATGGATTATAGAAAATTTCCAAAATCCTCTAGTTCATTGTCTTGGCAAGTATAAACTTATGGAGCTAAAATTTGTCTTGTAAGGCAAAGAAACCACACGATAGAAATAAAAGTAGTTTGATTTCATATCATCATGACTTTTATTACACTTTTCTTTCTCATATGTTGAAAAGTTTGCATCTAGTGTTTTCAGTATCTTAAATTCTATATTTTATGTGGATAATAGTTTTCTAGCAAGAATTTCATGCAATCCATGCAAATTGAAAGTTAAAGAAACACCAACTTGGAATTGTGAGTAAATGAAAAATGAGTTGTCAACTTGACTACAGGAACTGATAAACATTAAAATGTTATGTAACAGTTTCTTCTGTGTGCCTGTCTAGTTACCTTTTTAAACAAATGTTTATGCATCTATGCAATTTACATAGCTACCAATTCTTCCATGTTATTCACAAGTTTCTACTTTTCCATGAAGAAGAATAAATCTCTCATGTTTTCAACATAACCATAGAATTGGATTGCTTGTCACACACAAGTTGGAGAAAAACTAAACCTTGTAATGAGATAATTAAAATTTATTGTATTTTAATCTGCCTCATATTCCATTTATGTGTACCATGAATAATTCGTTGAGGCGCAGTGATGAGAAGAAATTGCCTTCTGGACTCGATGCTTACATGCAATCGCCATTGATTCTTTTAATTTCTGAAAGTGATGCCTGCAATGAATTCATATTTGGTCCTTTCTGAATGCTATCTGTGCATGTTACCACTGGGCCATGAGTCGACCAAAAAATGAATCAGTAATTTATGTTATAATCAAGATATGTTAATTTAACTATGTTCAACATTTTTAATAATTTGTACTACATTTTTAAAAAAAATATTTCTGCATTTTCAAAAATTGTGGGTTGGCAGCTGTGTAATTCCTCCAATTTGGAAATCCAGAAAAAACCTTTCATTATCCCTATAAACCATAATAATGAGATTGTTTAATCATTCATTTTGTGTATTGTCTTACCAATGACTTGAAACATAAATATTTTGTCTTTTTGTTAAAATATTTTTATATTATCACTAAATGCTTATCTATCCTTTATAATGATTCTTCCTTACTGGTGTCATGCGCACTGATTTTGATGTTAAGAAATTATCACATTTTATGAATTTTGAATTATTTTTGTTTGAGGCAGGTTTAGTTCTGCCTTTAAAGTTGACCTGTTATTGTTTATTAAACTTTTTAAATTGTATTTTCAGACATTTTTTATTCGTTATATTCACAATCTGGAGTTGTTTGCTTTTTTGCACAATGCAACCTCCATCCATTGTTTTTTTTGCATAGATATTCCAAAGAAAGAATGAATATTGGAAATGATTAATGCGGGTCAGCATGAATTGCATTGATACATGTTCTATAACATACATATCGGTACTGTTGTAGGTGCAGAAAAATATCTTTAGTACTGGTGCTGTATCTTTAGTACTTGTCCACGAGTAAGTAAAAATATACATTTATTTCCTGTAAGTCTATGATATATTAGCAAAAGTCTGATGTTCTAGAACAGTAGTTAATGAATTTATAACAAATTACAAAAATTAACTTTTGGAAAAGGATTAATGGATTTAGTTAAAGCAGTATTAATGAATTTTAAATTTATCAAAAGATATTTAGGAGCCGCTAGTCCTTATTTCCATTCTGCTTTCAAAATTCCAGTGCAACTTCAATATTCTAAAATCCTTAATGTAAATACCAAAATAAACTTTAAATTACCTAAAAGCCTCATATTTAATGCATTCTTTTTTATGGAAGCATAATTTTTAATTAATAAAAAAAATTGAATTTCATAAGATTTGCTTTTTTAGGTACTTTTTCTTTTGAATAGATTTTTGATGTATTTTAAGGTAGAATAAGGGTAATAAGAAAAGAATAGATACTGGAAAAATTATTTATCTACTCTAATATTTAAGATTCTGAATTGAAACTGTGAGAAACACTTAATCAACAAGGAAGGCTACGGATTAAATTGCTTTTCGCATGGTAGTTAAGTTGAGATACTTTTGAGTCACAAATGTTGATATATAAATACAAATCATAACAAACAATTACCACTGTATTTTTAATTAATAATTACCTTGGAAAATAATAAAAGTTGAATCTGTTTCCTCCTAAAATAATGACAAAATTTTTCTTGTTCATTTAACAATTGTGCTTTCTTTGCATTTGTGCGCTGAAATGGATTTGCATAAATGTAACAGGTGGGCTGAAAGGTTCGTAGGCTGACGCATAGATGGCGCTACTAGTGTTAAAATCCATTTGATTTTTAATTAGCCCTAACCTTCAAAAAAAGACACATGCATAAATTTCACAGCTGTTGCACTATTAGTATGTGAGTTATAGCATTTTTAGTGAAGCAACTTTTGTTAGTTTGAAAAATGGATAAAAGGAATTTCGTGTTAATAAACATTGCTTTTTGGCAAAAAATACTATTGAAGCCAAGGCTTGGCTTGATAAACATTATTCGGACTTTGCACCAGGAAAAATGAACCGTAGAGAAGTGGTTTGCTAAATTTAAACGAGGCGAAATGAACACCTAGGACGATGCACGCAGTGGACGCCGCAAAGATGCTATTACGGATGAAAACATCAGAAGAGTCCACAAAATAATTTCTGATAACCGTAAAGTGAAGTTGATTGGGATAGCTGAAAGGAACGTGTGTTGGACATATCGTGGACGAATATTTGGATATGCGAAAGCTCACAATCGACCAAAAACGAATTGATGATTCTAAGCTGTGTTTGGAACTGTTCAATGTCGTAATAAACCCAAATTTTTGCGTCGATATGTGACAATGGATGAAACATGGCTCCATCATTTCACACCGGAGTCCAATCGACAGTCAGCCGAGTGGACTGCACATGATGAACCGATTCCAAAGCGTGGAAAGACGAAAAGTCGGCTGGCAAGATTATGGCATCAATGTTTGGGGGATACGCATGGTATAATATTCATTGACTATCTTAAAAAGGGGAAACCATAAACAGCGACTATTACGTAGCGTTATTGGAGCGTTTGAATGACGAAATCGCGGAAAACGGCCTCATTTGAAGAAAGTGCTGTTTCAACAAGACAATGCACCGTGTCACAAATCGATGAAAACGATGGCAAAATTGCATGAATTGAGCTTCGAATTGCCTCCGCATCCACCCTATTCTCCAGATCTGGGAAATAAATATGGAAAATGTACTTATTTAAAAAAATTCAAACACAAGAAAATGGTATAAAAAAAAATTAATTATGTGGCATGTTTTACAAATACAATGAAATGCTAGTGGCAGATATTGTTGAGCTACTCTTCCAGTTTTTACAGACCAATGATATCAAACTATGAGATCATTGGTCTGTAAGTAATTCGATTTCCTATATATGTAATCTGGAGTTATTTGGCGGTAAAATTAAACGATCAAGTTTGGATCCTATTTGTCATTCCGTTTTGCTAAAGTGGCGATGATTTGTAAAAATGTGGTGAGATACTATAGTTGAAAGCATTTCAGAAAAATATGGAGACTTCATTTATCGCTAAGTGGTATTAATTAGCTTGTTTGAAGTGATTTTAACGATTAAGCCATTTCAAGTCATTATATTCTTACATCGTCAAGAGTTTGGATAAACTAGACCAAGTTAAATTCTCGAATGATTTGTATCTCTCTTTAATTTTTTTGGCCTATCTTCTATCAATTAAGTCTCATTTTTGGGTGACTGATATCTAGCGCATTTCCGATGCATCATCTCATTGTTATCGCGATTTACATTTTAATAGAATTATCATTCTGGGTGAAAAATATATAATCAAAATTAGCCGACTTTACTGGCTTATCCATACAATGTTATCTTTTTAATTGTCAATATAATAACATTGTTATGGTTCATAAATCGGCGTCTCATCATTTCCAGAATAAGTTTTTGAACTTATTATAGATTCGAATTGGTTAATTTACTCCCCTGACTAAAAGCAACTGACCCTGCAAGCCAATATCAGCAGTAATAGACACACAATACTTAAATAACAGACACTAAATCACACCAAATGCCCCTTAAAAATTAGGTATATTAAAGACTTCTGCACTCATCCATAGAATACAACGGCCTGGTGGCCAAGTGGCTGGCGCTCTGGCCTTTGGTATCCCAGGCTTCAGGTTCGAATCCTGGCGGTGGCATGGATGTTTGTTGGTGTTCGGAATCAACGTTAAGCTGTAGGTCCCGGTCTGTTTAGCCCTCGAGTGCACAAGATGACCGTAGAGCGACAAAAACCAAACCCTCCATAGAATACAGCCAAACATTCGCGAAAATCCAACGGATTACGATTGAACTAATGTTCACGAATACACTTCGCGAAACTGGACCAAATAAAGTTTGAGAGCTCTTTCACATGAATTAACACGAATGAAAACAAGATGCGTACTGTAAAATTTCTCATTTATTTTGGCCAACATCACACTCGAGGACTGTCTCGTCACGCTACCTCTGTTTTCACAACACACTTCATTCTGTTTAGAGTTTAGTTACCGCTATCTAAATTCAAGATCAAGGAATCATTGCCACTGAAGTCCAAGTGAAACAAACAGGAAATAATTAGGCAATTTTACCGCATCACTGAGGTCATGGGAGCTTGGCATACCAAGGAAGGTCATTGTCCCTGTCAATGCTGGAATTGCTAAGGGTTTTTCTATTCTTCTGAGGTATGTAGACTGCCAAGAGATGTGTCAAGTGCGTAGGGTCCCAATGCTACAGATTGTGAGCGATCTTTTGAGGTTTGGTTAGATTTTGTCGCTCTACCGTCATATTGTGCTCACGAGGGCTAAACAGACAGGGGCCTACAGTTTAAAGTGGATTCCGAACCATTCACAAACATCCATGCCACCTCCAGGATTCGAACCTGAAGCCTGTAGTACCAAAGGCTCTTTTTGAGGAGACTGCAACTAGCATCAATTGCGGAGGGGGCTAACTGGAGAAGCTGTCCCAGATTCCCTGAAAATGGAAAGAAGCGACAGCCAAAGAAAAGCCCCGGCAAGGCCTCAATTTCACCCAATAGGCCTGTTATATCACAGATCTCTTTTCCAGCATGGCGGCTGGTACCCACCGAACTTCAAGTCATGTTCCTACTCCAGTATTATCTGCCGCAGCTCCTGCAATACCTGTACAAAATGTTCAAGTTACACCTTTTTATTTTTCTGCTCCACTCATCTCAACCCAAACCGACCTTTTCAAAGCGTAAGAAATTGCAATGTAAAAACATTTGCCACCTACAATACCAACCTTTCTCCATCCTCCTAACATCTCAAGAGCCTAAGGCCCTAAGTGGAAAAATGGACTGGTCCAGGAAACGTTATTATGTTCTGGAACGACCCCATTGATTGCAAATTGATTTTATCGATTTGATAAATCACTCAAAATTCTACACGACTAAGCGTGCGCACTTGTATTTATGTCAAAATTCAATTGATCATCATACTATTTATTACTATACTAATTTAAAACTTGCTGAGTCGGTAGTTATTAAAATAATTTGTCTTAATAATCCCTCTATTATAATACACTCAGCATATGTCCTTCCAAATTGTCCAAGTATTTTTCCGGTGGAGGATACTGATAAAATTCTCAGAATAGGACCTAATAGAATAGGTATCACTATAAAAACTCACTTTTTAATACGCTTTTATTAGTTTTCACCTGTATGTTTGTTTGTTTGTAACTGAGTCTTTGGGCTTGATTTTGCCCTACTTTAAGCGATCAGATTTAATTTAAACGTTCTAGAATTATCACGGACCGACGACAATAAAATATTTTGATAAGTATATTATCTCATCATGTTTAGGATCGCCAGGATTAGTGATTTTATTTTTTAGTTTTTTTTTAAACTATAATTTATTTTATAGCTATAACTAAAGAAGCTTTCTATGATATGTAGCTTTTTGTTAAAAAGTTATAAAACAAACAAGTTCAAATTATATAGTATTGCAAGAATTTTAGAAACAAAAAACTGTAAGAAATATTGCACTTCCATTTTGAAAAAAAGAGGGCGAGTTCTTTTATTATTTTCCATGTGTATAAGCAAAATATCTGAAAACATTACTTAGAGACTTCTAGAATAAAAAGTAAAAATTAAATGGCATTGCATGAACATATAGTAAGACAGAAAAATAAATAAATAGAATAATTTCTGAAAACTAGTAGAACTCCTGAAAAAAAATTCATTATTTATATCAGTTTGATTTTTGTAATTTTAGATTATTCTCCCACTGAGGTTTAATGATTCCGCGGCTTTCCTTTTTGATTCGCCCAATGTTAAAAGGACAAAAATTTCTGAATTTGAGTATGTGGCGGGGCAACGGGCATATCGGTTACGGAGTTCCAATGTGGTTTTAAGAACCACTAAACCTCCGCATCTTAAATTAATTAAAAATTTGCATATAATGAAGTTGCTTAAACCAGAGAATTCGAATATAAATGATCAAATAAAAGAAATCAAGAAAACATCTCTTGCTGTGAGAACAATTAAAACAGGAAATCGGAAAAGCAAAAGCTATCGGTACAAGTAAGTGCCCGTTACACGATGGTCCTCCCCCTCCAAAAAAAATTACATAAACAAGATATTACAAGTAATAAAGGTACATAAACAAAGTTACACATGTGATGGCAGCGGCAGCTTACAGTACAAAGTAAATAAGCATAATAAATATATTGTAAAAGTGGTTATAAGTTTGCACAACAGATGGCGCCACGAGCTTTTCAAACAAACTTTTGATTGAAGGTTTTCTACCTCCCAGAGTTAAAATCAATAAAACTATTGTATTAAAAAAATAACGAGTACGTTAAGATTAAGTTAAATTATATCAAGATTAAAAACTTAAAGAATTAAGTTAAATCACTAAATTAGGTGCACAAAATAAAAAAAAAATTAGCAAATAATAAAAAATTAAAGCCAAAGAGGGCAGCTCTGGGAACGATCATAGGAGAGTACGGTCACAGGATGAATCACTCGGTGATTGTGAGTGGATTCCCCGCATTGTTTTGAGAGCCGGGAAAGATTCTCAGGTGGTGTCGTATATATGGCACGAGGCCTATTCCTACACCAGAATGATAAACAGGTATCTGTCTAATTGCTTCATTGCGGATATGAGGACATTTAGAGTGAAAAGATTAGAAATTTTGAATTTTTTAAATTTTGAGGCCTTTTCTTGGAAAAAAGGCCTCGTGCCACCTGCCCGGAGCTCACTACACCAGGATGATAAACAGGTATCTGTCTAATTGCTTCATTGCAGGTCTGAGAGCATTTAGAGTGATAAGATTTAGAAATTTTGAATATGTAATCCATAATTGGATAGATTTTGTTTTGGTTTGTTTGTCGCTCTACGGTAATTTTGTGTACACTTTTAGGCTAATTAGACTGTGACCTACAGTTTAACTAATTGGATGGAGATCAAGATCTCTGTGGATTTTTTTTTTTCTTCGAACAAACCACAGTGCATTAACAATCGTGACTATCTTCTTATTTTTGAAAGACTTGCAATTTCTTTAAATTTCTGATTGAGGTGGAAGCCCAGATGGGATATCCGTATTAAAGAATCAGTAGATAGATAGACTTGTACAGCAAAAGTTTGTGTTTGATCGCTAGCCGGCTCTCTCGAGCAATTTGGCGTTTGAGTTTAATGTTCACAGCAGTTGCTTTTGCAACTACTTTTGAAATATGGGAATTGAAATTCTGCTTCTAGAACCAACCCCAGGTACTTATATTCCGTAACCCAGGGGACGGGCTGGCCAAAAAGAGGGGCATTAAGAATGGAACCAATGTTCCGCTTCCATGTAAATAGGAGGTACGCACTTTTGGAAGGATTAACTTTGATCTTCCAGGTGATTAACCAATTTTCTAAAGTAGGAATATAACTATTGATAACAGCAACTACAGAGTTTGGTGTTGTGCAATTATTGCTGTGTCCTCTGCTTTGGAATTTAGCTTTGGAATATCGTTCACAGAGATTTAAAAATAATCTTGGACCGAGCAGCCAACCCTGGGGAACTCCACTCCTGATTGGATGAACACTAGAAATGGTCTTGCCCACTCGCACTCTTAAAATCACGTGAAGTGAGATACGAATGAATAATTTTAATGAAATGTGCCGAAAATTCAAGTCGCATAAGCATCAGTATTAAGCCATATTGCAAAATTTTGTCAAAGGCTGTGACTACATCCAGAAATAATATCCTCGTAGATTTTCGATTGATAAAGCCTCCATGGATCAATTCATTGGCACGTAAGAACTGGTGAGAAGTGCCGAGCTGTTTCCTGAAACCAAATTGTTTAGGAATGATGATATAATTTTCTATACAGTGTTGATCGAAGCGTTTAAGAATCAAATATTGTGATATTTTACTCACACTGCTCAGTAGTGATAATGAACAATAATTTTGAGCATACGCTAAGTTACTATTAGGTTTTGGAAGAGGAATTACTACAACAGTTTTCCAGCTCTGAGGGAAATAACATTTCTCGATCAGAAAATTAATGAGATATGTTATTAACAAAATTTAACTATAAGGAAGAGATTTTAACATACGATTACTAATACAATCCTTACCAGGAGCTATTTTCGGCAGCTAAATTTTCTTAATATTATGTTATATATATTCAAAGACTTCCGCTGGGCTAATTTTACTAGCAGAATTAATATGTGGTTCTTGTAGGAAGTCAATGACTGCAATGTTGATGCGTCGAAAGAATGCAGGATCTTCGACGTTGTGATTTGGTTCAATCTAGAGTTGTGGGCTATCGGCTAAAAGCTCGATTTTCTCCTTCGGCGCATAAGCAGAAGTTCCGTCTGAACCAGGGATGGGCAAACTACGGTCCGCAGGCCAACTCCGGCCCTCCGGAAGGTTCTATCCGGCTCGCGGATAGAATTTTAATTTGCCTGTCCGAGGCAAATTAAAATAAATATATATTATATATATTCATCTCCTTTTCTAGTTTGATTAAATATTTTTTTTTCAAAGAACTGATGATCTTTTTACTTTCTCTATTTTTGTTCTACAAAACATAAATCGACGGAAATAAGCAAGCACAGACAGCTTTCTGTCGATAAAGTGTAAAAAGCGGGAGTTCTTTCTTAGTTATAGCTGTAGACTGGAACCAACAAGCTTTATCTCTTTCTCGGGGAGCAGACATATGGGAATCAATATAGGGAATTAGACCTCACATGTAGCAGACTGCGCATTTTAAGCTCCATCCAGCAGTTTTTCTTTTGGCGCGAATTCTAATATTATTGATTGCGTATGTAAAGATTGCGGACATATAGCATCTTTTTGTGAGTAGTGGTGAAATTATTAAAAGTATAGCGTAGCTAGTGCTTGTTTGGGTTATTCGTAAAATATTTCAACCTTAAAATGGCTACTAAAAAAAGTAAAGTTGATTCAGAGTGCCGTGCTTTTAATGATGAATGGACATGGAAATATTTTTTTACAGTTGTAAAGGATAAATCAGCGTGTCTCATCGCAAATTCATTCATGTCATTAACATATTTAAATTGTAATACTTGTATATTGTCTTTAAAATATTAGAAAAATGTATCTTGGCCCACCAAACTTTTTTTTTATTTTTGGCCCGCGGCAGAAAAGTTTGCTGGTCTGAGCGAATAAGTGGTAGAATGCTTGTGAATGGTTTGAGTAAAAAAGACGCACGCCTAAAAAGTGCATTTGACTCAGGCAAGAGTTCCTCTATGGAATGCTCCATCGTTGATGTGAAAACCTCTTGATTAACAATAGCAATTTGTCTGTAGTATTGACTTCTAGCAGCAGGATCTCTAGGTCTTTGCCAAAATCTAAGCAATCTATTTATTTCCTTAATTACATATTTAATCTCTCAAGGGCCTGAATGGCCGAGTGGTTAGCGCTCGGTACCACAGGTTTCGGGTTCGAATCCCGGCGGTGCCATGGATGTTTGTAGTGGTTCGGAATCCACTTTAAACTGTAGGTTCCGGTCTAATAGGATCGTAGAGCGTTGCATTGTTACTCCGCGTCCGTGGCTTATCTTCAAGTGACACGCGCCCCCTGGGTAATGCAAAGTGAGTAACATCCTTAGGGCGACCAAGCTGTCTAAGTGTTTGCCAGCTGCATTAGAAAGAAAAAAAATATTTAATATCTTGAAGAAATCTGATAGGTGGAGGTTTAAACTTAGATTTGGAGACTTTTTAAGTGCTCCGTGTACTGCGAGTTCCATTTCATGAATGAGACGCGCTGATGATGATGATGGAGATTATTGGAGTTCACTTGTACCCTAAGGGTCTCATCTCCGGTGGTGGCACACATAAAAGAATGAAAACATTGACCCAGAAGTTAAAGGCGAGTCAGTGAGAATTAAAAAAAAAAAATATATATAATTAATAATTTTATAAAAATGTAATTAGTAAAAAGATAGGTAATTAGTAATTTTCGGTGTGCCTCTTGTGGGAAATATTTTAATATAATCCTTCGCTAGGATATTATTGGTTGATCGAAAATTTATATGAATATTTTAAAGAGCTATGTTGCGGTTAGCAGTCATAGCTAGCATGATTGGCTGGATTTTACTTATAACTGGGATAGGTTCATTCTTGTTGGAAGTATCTTTAGGGATATTATCATATTTATTTTGAATAGGAAGTCGAAAGGATATTTCAGATGGAGTAGGAGATCTTATGGTATGTCTTTTATTGGGATTTCGAAACGAATCATCTTGATTTTAGGCGCATTTTTGCTCAGTATTACAATAAGGATTATAACTGATTGCTAATTGTACAGAATATTTCTTTTAAAAATTATTTTTCTAAATTTTAATTTTTTTTTTTTTTTATCATTAATATCTTAAATTTTGAAACTTTTTTTTATCCCCAAAATTAATTTTTTTACATAGCCCCTAACAATTAATTAAGCAGTCAACCCTTAAAATAACGATTTGATGTTCTTAATTTAGATGAAGAGGTTTTTATATACATTGGAACTTAGTAATCAGTACACCAGTTACCAGTATCAGTTACAAAATGTATTAATTCTTACAATAATGTTGTGGAAAAATGAAATTAAAAACATTATTGTTAAAGATCAATAATCATATCATGAATAGCCTCAATTGTTTTCGGGTTTGATAATGATAACTCAATAATAAATACTTGACCTTACTATTAATAATAAACACTTCTATTTTCACTTATTTAAAAAGTGAAATTAAAAAATAAATGTATTTATTAAGAATCTATAAAATTATTTTTTAAGAATCTATTTTGATTCTTAAATATGCTTGCAACATTAATATCTTACACTTTATGGAAAAAATAAACAAAAATATTTGTCTTAATAGTTGATAAAAATTATTGAGATTGAATTTTTATATTATTTCATCAATGATAAATATTATTGTTAAGGGTGAGTGATATATTAAATTTCTTTTCTTACTACGAGTATAAACACTTATTATTGGTATTTTTTATATAATGGAAGATGTATTGATGTGTCCTAAAACAAGTTTTTAACACTAAAATCTTTTTTGCTATATAAGTTTAAATTTTATAGTCATGCATTTAAATATATAAAATTACACTCAATGATTACAATATAAAATTCATAATTTTCTCTTTTGTGATTTTTCTGGTATAATACCTTCCCCCTACTCTTTTAAAAGTTAACAGTGCTAGACATTTCAAGCTGTCTATTTTTCGTTTTATTCCATGTAAGTAGATTTTATTTAAATATTCAGGTAAATACACAATTTATCATTGATCAAGAGATTTATCAAATTAAGTCAGCCCTCAAAAATTATTGATATTATAAATATTTTCTTGAAATTCATAGAATGTGAATGGAATCTGACATTATATTAGCCATAATCATATTGAAAAAAAATCAAAAATTAAAGTAAACGTCGCCCAATCAAACATGACACAAATGATTGCAAGAAAATACATGCAAATTTTATTACCAAATGTTATAAAATGATTGAAAAAGAAGTTTTGAAATGAAAAATTGTACAGTTGAAACATGCAATTAAAGAAACTTGATTTTCATTATGTTTGTAACATAATTATATCAAATTTTTCATAAAAAGGGCAATGAAAAGAAGTATAAACAAAACTGACATCTGGAGAAGTTGCCTCACACAAATGAATGGAAGGCACTTTAGGTGACACTTTATGAATTCAGTTCCTTCTTCAGTGATGCTGGAGGTTGACCAGTCCACATTAGTATTTAAATGTTTTGTCAGTCATTTCGATAGCCCATTGATATTTGCATGTCTGTAT
Source organism: Caerostris extrusa (assembly GCA_021605095.1). Lineage (NCBI taxonomy): Eukaryota > Metazoa > Arthropoda > Arachnida > Araneae > Araneidae > Caerostris > Caerostris extrusa. The sequence goes on along the minus strand of BPLR01017797.1, from coordinate 5,305 downwards.
CTTGTTAAAGATATTTCCAAGTGGAACATCCCACTTTTTGCACCTGTAAATTAAATTCCATTTAAATCATTTACTAAAGACTTTTAAATCAAGAAAAATTTTAAAATTATAATTATAAAATGACAAATGAATTCAAATTATAATTTATTTGTCATTGTTTGTTAAAATGAAGATAATGCTTCATTATAAATTATTTTTTTATCCTAGGCATGATTGCCAACAGTCTATGACGGGCAACCCATTACAATTCAGAACACACATAAAATAATTAAAATCTTTTGCAGTATTTACAGCTACTACATCAATTAGTCCAGGACAGTAGTTCAAATGGTCACCACTCATGTCAGAATTAGTCTAGCAAACTGGGCAAGTCCGAGAGTCTGCTGATCCAAATCTGCGAAGGTGTTTTCCAAGATAATCATGTCCAATTATTGTTCTGAAATTGGCTACCTGGGCAAATTATATGGAATGGGATTATCCATTAAGAAGCTCCAAGTCTTCCCTCTGACTGAATTGGAATTAAAAATTAAATTTCAAAAACTCTTTCTACAGAATACAATTAACTAAAGAAAGAAGGCTCACCATGCAATGGTAACTCGTGGATCTAAGTAATTTAGCTTGGATGTTCCGAGGGCAATTCTTTTATTCGTTTCCTGATCAGTAGCCTGCTGCTTCAATTTCTTCAGTTGTTCCTCCAGTTGAGCGAGTCGCTTCTTGTGGATTTTTTGCTCTCTGTACAAAGAGATTTAAAACAAGTAATATAAAAAAAAAAAATTTTAAAGTCAATTCCTACTTTTTTTCACTGGCGCCATGGCTAGCACTGTTTATCTGGCGCCATCAATCGGTAGATATATGCAACTTAAATCTAAAAAAAAAACTAAAATTAATTAATTAAAGAATTAATATTTGAAAAAACTGTATTAACATCAAGTGTCATCCACTACAAGTTAAAAAAAATGTATTTGAACTTGAATGGATGAATAAAAAGTATTTTATTAACGATTGAAAATTTGAACAAGTTATATATAGGGAGAGTGTGTGCTAATAGAAGGAATTGAGGAAGTGATTATCTTTATATATATAATTCTTCTGTACATGTGTTTGTCACTGAATTTCTAAACGGATGGATCGATTTTGATGAAATTATGTGTGTGTGTTTTGAGTGGGTCCCTGGATGGTTTAGATTCACAATTGGACCCGGTAGGTGGCGTTGCAATCGATATAATTCTTCTGTACGTGCGTTTGTGAGAAAGAAAAATTAATGCTAAAATATATTTCCATTGAAAAATATCTTTACCGTTTGGTAGTTTTTTCGAATCAGCAAATTCCTTTTTCAACCTTTTATTTGGTAGATTTTGGCACTTATCTATGAAAAAGAACAAGGTATAAAAAAAAGGATTATATAATCTTTAAGTAAATTAGATGAATATACAAAACGAAGTTAGAGAATAATTTACTTTTTGATTCCAAATTTGTCATGCTTTTGGAGAATCCCACAGCAGCAGCCTTTTGATGGTAGCACATAATGGCAACCTCTTTACTAGCTTTATGATAAGCTTGCACCTTTTCATGAAGAACCATGTTGTCTAAAAATTTCAATACATTATGATAATCAACAATGACTAACATTAAAAAAAAACATGAAATTAAAAATGCATTCAAATCAATGTGCTAATACACACACACGTATATATATACATTAGGTTGGGGAAAAGAAAATTACTTTTACGTGAACTTTCAAGACTTTATATAACGTATTTCGGATTATCAATCTTGGTCAAATATGCACCGTTTTGTTCTATAATTTGCTGCCATTTTAAAGGTAGTTTCATAATGCCTCTCTCATATAAGTCTTGGTCTTTATTGGCGAAAAACTCTAAAAATCGATTTTCACAATCTTCTCTTGATGCCAATTTCTTATCATTAAGGAAGTTTTGCAATGCGGATGCATCAAAACTTCCCAACCAAGCTCTAGGAGTTTCTGGTGAGTCACTATAGACGTGTGTGGCTTGACGTTGTCCTGATGGAACACAACACCTCTCCTGTTGGCCAATTCTGACTGTTTCTGGTCAATCGCTAGCTTCAAACGGTCCAGTTGTTGACAGTAGAGATCCGAATTTAGGGTTTGGCCACATGGTAGCAACTCATAATAAATTATTCCCCTCCAGTCCCACCAAATGCACAGCGGAACCTTCCTGGTCGTTAGTCCTGGTTTGGCCACCGTTTGAGCTGCTTCACCGCGCTTTGACCACGATCGTTTTCGCACAATGTTGTCGTATGTGACACATTCTCATCCCCAGTTACCATCCATTTAACAAATGGGTCAATTGGCCAAGGTTTTGCAAATGGAAGTTCGATCCATCATGTTTTTTATGTTAATTGATGTAGCACCCAAACACCAAGCTTCTTTTTGAATCCAGCTTTGTGCAAATGATTTCAAACTATTTTATGGTCGATCCTTAGCTCCTGGGCGATGCTACGACGGCTAACATGCCGGTCAATTTCGATTATTTCTGTGATTTTATCCACAACGGGCCTACCTGTGCGAGGTGCATCCTTAACATTAAAAATAATTGAACGGAATCGACGAAACCAAAATTGCACGTAATTGGCTGTTACAGTATCAGGACCATAAACACCATTCACAATTTCAGCCGCCTGGCTTGCATTTTCGCCTTTATCAAAGATAAACTGTAAAATGTACGAATTTTCTCTTTGTTGACTTCCAGTTTTAACACCCTGTAACTCACAACTGAATGGACAAAACAAACAACAGCAAAATAATTTTTTAGTGCGAAATGCCACCTTTCCAACGATCATAAATCTGAAATTGTTTGTTACTTTATGAGATATTGATCACTACAGCCATCTACGGAAAAAATAATGGATTTCTTTTTCCTCAACCTGATATATATAATATAAACAGATTTTGGAAAAAAAATGTATTAAATATGTTACTTTTGGTAAGAATATCCAACTGCTTTTCCAGAGTTTTGGAAGCATTGCAAGTGCGGAAGACCTTGGCAGTAAGGCCTTCCATGAGATCATTTAGATGATTAGTTAACATTGATGTCTGTAATAAAAAATTGCTGTTAGGTATAAAATTCTAAATCATAAGTTAAAATTAAAAAAAAAAAAAAGTTTAAAATTTCACCCTCATACATATTTGAAAACTCTTATAGGTCACAACTATTAAGTATTAATAGTATTAGTAGTAAGTATTTATTTAAGTATTGTAAAAAATAAACAGATTATTCTTTATTTTTAACATATTTTCTCTTTACTATGATTCATACTAAATATATTTTTATTTAATTATTTATTTTCTTACTCATTAAAATTTCATTAGATTTTAAATTTAAATTATTACTATGAGTCTACATAATTTCATTTTTAAGATCTTTTTTAAATTAATTTGGTGATAAGTTTAAATTTTTTTAAAATGTAGTAAAAATTTTTATGTCTAATGAAGTTAATTGTGAAAGAGATACGAAATTTCAGGTCTGCTAATAAATTTATTTTTGGGATATTATGCATGGGGTATTGCAATTTAATTTCTGTTTATTATTTCTATTATTTATTGTTTTGATTTCTGCTATTTCTATTATTTATTGTTTTTTTTTTTTTTTTTTTTTTGCTATTCCTTTTATTTTATTTTTTTGTTTTCTGCTATTCTTGTTATTTTTTATTTTGTTTTCTGCTATTTCTATTATTTTTTGTTTTGTTTTCTGCTATTCCTATTAATTTGTGTTTTGTTTTCTGCTATTCCTATTATTTTTATTGATTTTTCATTCCATTTATGTTGTTGCATAGTTTTTAAGGTATACCATTACAGTTACTTCTGCAATTAACGAGATTCTGATTTTATAATTAGCGAAGAAATGGTTTATCTAGCGAAAAGTATGAATCATTTATGTCACAATTATATCATCAAAATTCTAACAAAAAATTATGGCATTCAAATTCATGTTATGCTTCTTCTTATGAATATTTATTTCTGCCACTTTTCAAGTTAGAATGATTACGAGGATTTTTATATGATTATTTCAGGTACTAATGAACATTTCCATGTTAGAAATTGTTCTTGAAATAATCTACTATACTAATATATCTCATCAATGTAACATTGGATTGCAGGCAATGTTTTTGGTAACATTGGCAAGGTTAATAAAAATCGCATCAAGAAAAGGTCATACATTTAATCTATCAAAGAGGCTATCCCCAGGCTGCTTGTTTTTCATGAAGAGCTTGAGATTCTTAAAGACACGTTTGTCTACAGGCATAGAGTTGAGGTTTCTGGCAAAATTTTTACCGGAGAAGTCAAAACTGACTACCCATTTCTTGTCGTCCTTTTTTTTATCCAAAGTGATGTGCTTCACTTGCAAAGAGCAGCATCCCACAATATCAGCAGTGCCCTTATCATTTTCATTACCAATCCTCAAACAAAGCTGCAAGAAAAATATTTGACGGATTAGTGCATTGTAAGATCCCAGCAGAAATTTTTACTCTGAAATTAGATTTCTATGAATATTATAAAAACAAGTAATATAAAAAAAAATTTAAAGTCAATTCCAACGTTTATTTTCACTATATTGCAGAAAGTCCTTTATAAATAATTTTCATTCATTTTTTTAAGTTTATCTGGCGCCATCTATTGGTAGATATATGCAACTTAAATCTAAAACAAACTGAAATTAATTAATTAAATTTAATTACTGAATTAATATTTGAAAAACTGTATTAACATCAAGTGTCAACTACAAGTTCAAAAAAAATTTATTTGAACTTGAGTGGATGAATAAAAGTATTTTATTAATGATTAAAAATTTGAACAAGATATATATATTGAGAGTGTGAGCTAATAGAAGGAATTGAAGAACAAAACTGTGGTGGAATGATTCAGTAAACTATCTTTGCTCCTTTCTAAAATTAATAAAAAAATCCCAGTAAGGGAATAATTTTTCTATCAAAATTGGGCTTACCTTATCTATAAAATACAGAGCAACAGCTCTTTTTGCCGAACTCGCATATTTCTGGATTTGAAGCCTTGCCTGTATTTCTTTCTTATACTGTTAATACGGGTTTTCAATTTGCGAGCTTTCTCATACTTCACCTTATTTTTCTCATCCTACAAAGGAGCAACAACTATTAATAATACTGCTTTCGAATGTATAAAGAAAAAACCCACACAAATAAAAGAGCATTAAGAAAATTTATACAAACCTTTAGCTTACAGCTTGCACTTAACATCATGTATTTGGTGGTATCAAGAACATTCCACTTAGCTAGCCAGGCCACTTGGTTG
>BPLR01017796.1:0-17382 GCA_021605095.1 Caerostris extrusa | reverse complement strand
TTTATGTTAGGTTTTTGGCAGGTTTAGAAGCAAATATTAAGACATCCATATTGTTGAACAAATGTTACTAACTGTAATGTTAACTAACATTATAGCCTTACTTTTTACTGATAACTAAATACATTCACGAATTTCAGAACATTGCTCCAAAAAAATTGTCTCCCAAAACTACATATTAGATTAATCTTAATCTTAATTATTTTTAGTACTTAAGTATGTCATCGATTAATTTAAATTTATGAAATGTAGAATGCAGTTGGACTCACAGGAGCAGATGGCGTTGCTATGACCATATATCTATAGAGGGCGGAAGTGGTGGTGTTGGCCAGCGTCCGACACATCGGTCGATGGGACACGTTTGTCGGAGGTCGCTCACCATGCTGCTGTACACCTCTTCCGCAGACGTGAAATCTGAAAAAGTGAGAAGAATTTACTTTAAGAATTACTTTAAGTAAGATGCAGAATTAATTTCGACTCATTTCATAAAATTCATTTCGATTATAGTTACTCATTACAATTGCATATTAATGACAAGATTTTGAATGCACAATATTTAAAATCGAACACGGTTGACATTTTTTCCCCATACAAATGTTATACAGAAAAAGTACTATATGCAACTTATGATGTATTCCTATTTTAGATTATATACACATATTTCATAATACAATTTTTTGCTTAGAAATAATTGAACTTTAGAATGTTTTCAATCACTTTGATAATCAATCAATAAGATAGGAGTTTTAATATTAGTTTTTCAAATTGTACAGATCTATGTTCTTCATTAATTATTAGCTATCCATTATAAACGAAAAAGGGCAGTCGTTCTGTCTGATTATCAAGAAGACCAATCAATTTGTTCTGTTGAATACCCATTGATACTTGAGATTTTGCAATACCAATAATTGTTGAGAGTTGTCACTTTAAAGGGGAAAAGAATCGTTCTTTGGTGGGTGCCTGGCCATTGTGGTCTTTGGGACAATGAACAAACGGACTCCCTTGCAAAAAAAGAGGTGCCAACTAATTACAACATCCTAATAAAGCCATTCGTTATTGAGGGATTAAACTGTTTTTAAAACATTTATTTAGATCTAATGTTTTGCGGAATCTTCAGACTCATACAGCAATCAAAAATTGGATGAAGGTAAGTCTTTCTCTTATTCCCGATAAACCAAGAAGCAAAGCAATTTTGACCTTTCGTCTGTCTACGGGAAACGATTGCCTTGCCGCCCATCTGTGTATAGGCATTTCAATCTACCCTATTTGCCCACTTTGTAACTCTGGAGAAGTAATGGACAGTGACCATCTGCCCGATGTGGGGCTCTTCGTAGACCTACAAAGGTGTTGAAATATCGGGAAGCAAGATCGCTCATTAGGCAAGGACTCTGGTCTTCTTTTTGTTCTTAGATCTTGATAGTTCTATTGTTCTATGTATTTTTTGTGTCTAGCCATTGGAAATAAAAAAAAGTTCTTCATTAACATTTCTGTTCTGTCACATATTTGACAATACCTTAAAAATATATAACTTTATAGTACTCAATGTTCCTCGGAAAGCCCAAATTTCTTTTTTACATAGAGAACATTAAAGAATGTCAATTATTTCAACAGGAACGCTGGATACTGCATGATAACACAGTTCTAGTAAGAAAAGACTGAAGTTCAACTAACGAATATTTATTTACATTATGACATTCAAGACGATCACAGGAACACAATACACAATTCTCATATAATTCACAGCTATTAACAACTTGCAGCGATACATTTTCGGACAAAAACCGTTACGTTTCGACGTGCTCAAAAAGGACAGCAGCTAAACTACGCCATACTTGCAGGAAGCCAAAATTCAGACTGAAACTAAAATGATTCTCATGGGTTGGAGAAATCACGTGAGCTACTGCTTTGCGGTGAAACACAATTTAGGATGATTTGAGCCAGGGGTTCTTCTCATAGGGAAACAAACCGAGAGTTACAACTTTGCTTTGAATTCACAGATATTCGTATTACACAAAAATTATAAATTACTTGTTCCCCTTACTTGTTATTTTTCCACTTTTTTATTATAAAGAATGATTAAAATATTATTTGAAAATTTTTTACAATTTTATAAACTTTTGCATTATTTCTTTTATTTATTGTCAATATATTCAATATAACTTTAGTATGAAATATTGTAGAACGATAAACTCTTTCTCTTAAGTGATAATACTTTATTTCCGCTGATTAAAAATGCATACAAAATTTTTTGTATACCTATGAATTTCCATACAAATAATTAAATAAAGATTCTGATGTGAATCTAAGAAAAAAACCTATTTTTTTACTGTTTTAATAAGTATAAAACTTATTCATAAGAAATGACTGCTCATTCACTAAATAATGATTTAATTTTAAAACTATTAAATATCAAAACTAATCATGTGGATTTAATTTATTAATGAAAGTTATTTTTTATTCTAAAAAAGGAAACCGGGGTTATTTTTTTCTAAATGCGATCTAGATAAGCATATAATTAATGAGCCATTCGAAATTACATTTTTTTAAGATGATCAGTTTTTATGTTTAAATATTTAATCGCTATATTTTCTTATAAAATAAATTTTTAATTTTCTTTAACGAAAAGTCTGAAAATAACTTTAAAAGATTTTAATTACAATTTGTAGGTAAAATTATAAAACTTAACAGAAAAAAGTAAACTTAATTTATGTGAAAATAAATAAAGAATTTTAATGTACTGTTCATTATTTAACAAAAAAATTATTTTAGCATATTTAATTTACTAAAGAAAAAAAAAGCCTTTTTAAAATAAGAAATGCTTTGCAATTTGTATAATTTAAGATTCCATTTTTATTATTATTTTTTTTTTTTTTATTTCAGATAATACTTTTTATAATTTAGCTCCAGAGTTTTATTTGTTTTCATTTATCAATATTTTCCTTTATATATGTTTACTTTTTAATATATTAGACATACAAAGAAACAATTTTTTACATAAAGATAAACATATCGTAGATTATACGTCTAAGTCAGTAGAAAAGAGCTTTTGAGAATACATTCTTTTTTTGTTCTGTGTGTTTTTCTAATTTAACATCTGTCTTGTTAGAGGCAGCTGGATTCTAATTTAAAAATTATTTATACAGGTGGAAATTTTTTTCTTCATACATTTAGCTTCTTCCTTTTCTTTCATTGGTCCAAGTATAAAATGTTTGAAGAGTAAAGCTCGGAGATAAGTTTCTGTTTGCTTTGTTGGCAGAAAAAAAGGAAAAAATGAATCCCATTCAATGGCAAGATTTTCTCTCTGAAGCCGTTTCAACTATGCTAATTAAAAACTGTTCCCGTACATAATTTTATTAAAGACTCTATTAAATACCCAAATCTAGATGTCTTTGATGTCGAAATTATCCGTCTAGTGGAAACAAAGCTAACATTGTGCAATCTAAATTCTGCAGCAGATTCTGTGTACTGATTAATTAGTGAGATTTTAATGGTTTTTATTTACGGTTTGTCTATATTAAATCAGTCAAGGAATAAATGAGGTATTACTAGAACAAAAAATTAATGGAAGTGCAGAGAATAAAACAAGATAATTAAAATATCTTTTGAAAAGATTTTTGACTTAATGGCTTAATTAAGTTTCATTTTCGTGTATTAATGATTTCCATTTTCTTTTGTGGTATTCATTGGAATCGAGTTTTTGTCAAAGAAACGTAATGAAAAATACTTTCATCTTCAAATTGAAGAAGTTTTGAATATTTATTTATTTCATTAAATTTATAGCTTTTGAAAATTAATTTAATGATTTTAAAACAACAATTGTTGTAAAAAACATTAATTAAAAGGACTTAGCTTTGAGCATTGGTAGCAGATATAATCATCGTTATGATAACTGGTGTGATAGATGCATCATTATGTATGTCCATTTCGTTACATCAAATAATACTATAAAATTACTATAATTAAAAAATAAAGCTATAATAAAAAATAAGAATTTATTATTATAGTAATATATTCGGCTATATTGTCGGGCAAATCCGTTACGTTTCGATATGCTCAATAAGAAACTAAACTACGCCATACTTGCAGGATTTGGTTTGTCGCTTTACGGTCATCTTGTGCACACGAGGGTTAAACAGACCTACGGTTTAAAGTATACTTGCAGGAAGTCAAAGTTCAGACTGAAACTAAAACGATTCTCATGTGTTGGAGAAATCACATGCGATATTACTTGAGTATGACGTTTCACTGTTTTGCAGCGAAACAGGAATTTAGGATGAATTTGTGCCAGGGTTCTCCTCATAGGGAAACCGAGCGTTACACAGATATTCGTATTACACAAAAAATATAAATTACTTGTTGGCAGATTCAGAAGTATGTAAACCATGATTGTTAACCATGATGCTTAATGATGTGCCGTATTTTAGATAAGCCATTAATTTTAGATAAAAGCCATTATTTATTTATTTTTTTCTTCTAATGCAGCTGGCAGATAGACCGTGATCTTTCGCCATAAGGGCTGCGCCGATGTTACTCACTTTGCATTACCCAGGGGGCGCGTGTAACTTGATGGTAAGCCACAGCCGCTGAGTAACAATGCCCCCGCAGCGCTCTACGATCCTATTAGGACCGGGACCTACGGCTGAAAGTGGATTCGAACCACTACAACACCCATGGGCAAAGCCGGGATTTGAACCCGGTACCTGTGGTACCGACAGCCAGAGCGCTAGCCATTCGGCCATCAGGCTCCAATAAGCCATTATTACAAAGTCTAATAAAAAACTGAATAGAATATAATAAATGAGAAATTTTTATTCTGTTAGATGAAGTAATTTTAATATAATATGTTACCAAATGAAAAAAAAAGTTTAAATTTTATTATCAATTTTAAAATTATTTTTGAAGACAAAATAAATGTTTTTATTTTTAATTTTTTATTATAAATAATAATTAAAATATTATTAAAATTTTTTTCAATTATATATACTTTTACATTGTTTCTTTCAGTTATTATTTTCAAAGACTTAAATGCATGATATTTTTTTTTCAACGTATGCAAAATAACCTCCGTATGAAATATTGTAGATCTAAATATTGTAGATTTATTAAGTGATTATACTTGATTTTCGTTAACAAAAAAAAGCAAATTAAGATTACTGTATGCCTATGATATTATATACATACAAATTCCTCATTAGATCATTTCTATGAAAATTAAATAAACAAGCAAGTTTCAAATGTGATTCTAAGAAAAATCTAGTCTTTTAAAAATTTTAATAAGTGTAAAACTTATTCATATGAAATGACTGTTTATTAACTAAATAATGATTAAAAATAATGATTTAATTTCAAAACTATTAAATAATAATACTGATCATGTAGATAAAATTTTTCTATTAATTTATTATTGAAAGTTATTTTTAATTCTAAAAATGGAAACCTGGATTATTTAAAAAAACTATCTCAATAGTATACAATTAACAAATCATTCAAAATTAAAATTACATTATTCAAGATGAGCAATTTTTTGAATGTTGTTTTTTCTATGTTTCAATATTTAATCGCTATATTTTCTTATTAAAAATTTTTTTATTTTCTCTAATAAAAAGTCTGAAAATAACTTAAAAGATTTTAATTACAATTTGTAGGTAAAATTATAAAACTTAACAGAAAAAAATAAACTTAATTTATGTGAAAATAAATAAAGAATTTTAATGTACTGTTAATTATTTAACAAAAAAATTATTTTAACATATTTAATTTACTAAAGGAAGAAAAAAAAAAAGCTTTTTTAAAATAAGAAATGCTTTGCAATTTGTATAATTTAAGATTCCATTTTTATTATTATTTTTTTTATTTCAGATAATAATTTTTATAATTTAGCTCCTGAGTTTTATTTGTTTTCATTTATCAACATTTTCCTTTATATATATTTACTTTTTAATATATTAGACGTACAAAGAAACAACTTTTTACATAAAGATAAACATATCGAAGATTATACGTCTAAGTCAGTAGAAAAGAGCTTTTGAAAATACATTTTTTTTTTTTTGTTCTGTGTGTTTTTCTAATTTAACATCTGTCTTGTTAGAGGCAGCTGGATTCTAATTTAAAAATTATTTATACAGGTGGAATTTTTTCTTCATACATTTAGCTTCTTCCTTTTCTTTCATTGCTCCAAGTATAAAATGTTTGAAGAGTAAAGCTCGGAGATAAGTTTCTGTTTGCTTTGTTGGCAGAAAAAAAGAAAAAATGAATCCCATTCAATGGCAAAATTTTCTCTCTGAAGCCGTTTCAACTATGCTAATTAAAAACTGTTCCCGTACATAATTTTATTAAAGACTCTATTAAATACCCAAATCTAGATGTCTTTGATGTCGAAATTATCCGTCTAGTGGAAACAAAGCTAACATTGTGCAATCTAAATTCTGCAGCAGATTCTGTGTACTGATTAATTAGTGAGATTTTAATGCTTTTTGTTTATGGTTTGTCTATATTAAATCAGTCAAGGAATAAATGAGGTACTACTGGAACAAAAATTAATGGAAGTGCAGAGAATAAAACAAGATAATTAAAATATCTTTTGAAAAGAATTTTGACTTAAGTTTTGAACGAGTTTTTGTTCAAAGAAACGTAATGAAAAATACTTTCATCTTCAAATTGAAGAAGTTTTTGTATACTTATTTATTTGATTAAATTTATAGCTTTTGAAAATTAATCTAATGATTTTAAAACAACAATTATTGCAAAAAATATTAATTAAAAGGTCTTAGCTTTGAGCATTGGTAGCAGATATAATTATTGTTATTATAATTGGTGCGATAGATGCATCATTATGTATGTCCATTTCGAAAATAACAAATTTTTTAAAAATAATACTTAAATTTACTGCAACAAATAATAGCTATAATTAAAAAAAAAATAATGGTATAATAAAAAAAATAAAAAAATGTTTTACTATAATAGCTATAGTTAAAAATAATGCTGTAATAAAAAAATATAAACATTTTACTATAATAACTATAACAAAATAATATAATTAAAAATTGCTAATTATTTATTATTTTTGGAAATTATTTGCTATAAAATATTTATTAAAATTGAATATTAATCTTTAAATTTAAAATGTAATTGTTAGTATACCAAAATTACCTTCAACAAAATCTTATATATTTAAAGCAATTGATTCTAAAATTCAATAGATATATATTTATCTGAATGTGCCGTGGTGGTATGTATTTAAAAATATTTTAAATGTGGGCTTTAAAATTATTAATAATTTTTATACATGGGATTTAGTAACAATTAATGTATATACACTCATGTCCATAAATTAAGGATAATTCAGAATCACTCAGAAATTGAACTCTAAAATAAAAATTTCCCCTGTAGAATTATCAAACACATCTTGAAGAAGAATATGCAAATTACAGGAAACCACCAGATGGCGCGGATAGTACGTCACAATGACGAGAGTGTAGAGAGGGGTATATAAGGAATGGTGGCAAAGATGTAAAATTGTTCACAAGCACTTTAAAAGCCTTTCAGTGCAATAACCGCATAGTTATGGCACAAAGGAAGCATTTGGATGATTTTTTACGTGGTAGAATTATCGGACGACTGGAAAGTGGACGTACCCAGCTGGAAGTATCCGAGGAACATGTAATCGCCCAGAGTGTCATCTCCAGGCTTTGCCAACGACTCCAAGATGGTGGTAATGTGAGTAGATGTTACAGTACAGGTCGCCCCCGAGTTACAACGCCGAATGAGAACCGGTATTTAGCAGTTACTGCCAAAAGAAACGACGGAGCACAGCATCAGACCTGTCTCGTCTGCTCTCTTCAGCTACCGGTACGACAGTTTCAAGGCAGACCGTGTACAGACGCTTAGGGCATATTGGTCTATATGCTCGTAGGCCTGTCAGATGTGTTCCACTTACCGCAACTCACTGTCGCCTGCGATTAACCTGGAGTAGAGAGCATGCATTGTGGACACCACAACAGTGGTCTTGTGTGATGTTTTCCGACGAGTCCAGGTTTAGTTTGCAGTCTGATTCTCGCCGGACTTTCATATGGAGAGCGCCAGGTACCCGTTACCACCAAGAGAATACCATTGAACGACACCGTTACGGTGGTGCAGGATGCTCGTTTGGGGAGGAATTATTCTTGGTTCCAGAATTGACCTGCATGTTCAGAGTGTAACGATGACAGACCACATCTATCGGGATGTCATTCTTGGAACAACATGTACGTTTGTTTTTGGGGCGCCATGGGTGCTGAATTTCTGTTTATGGATGACAACGCCCGTCCTCACCGTGCAAACATTGTAGACGAATGCCTTGAATTGGAGGATATCACCCGTATGGATTGGCCAGCATACTCACCGGACTTGAATCCAATAGAGCATGTGTGGGATATGCTTGGCCGACGAATTGCAGCCCATCAACCCCTCCCACCTGTCAACCGGAACTTCGGAGGGCATTGCTTGATGAGTGGTGTAATATTCCCAAGATCAGATTGATAATTTAATACTCAGCATGCCTAGGCGTTGTAAGGCCTGTATTGCATCGTCCGGGAGACATACTCCATATTAACCATCATACTAACCATGTTATACTGTTTTTTGTAAATAGGTTCTTTTCTGAAATTTGCTCCAGGGAGTAAAAATTGCAATTTTTATTAATTATGTCAAACATATAGCATCTTTTTTGCTTTTTACCTTTTGTTTAATAAATAGACTTTACAAATAAGTCAAATTTGTTTTGCTTCTGTCTCTTTCTTTGCCTGAACTTCATTATCCTTAATTTATGGACATGAGTGTATATTTGAATGGTTTGTGAGTGAAAACTTCTGTCGGTTGGGATGAAAGAATCCACTTAATTAATAATGAATTAAACTTAATAATCAATTAAACAATGATTAAAATGTAAAATTTTATACCATCATAATTTTATTAGTGCTAATTTTTTATTACTAGTTGTGAAAAAAAATATCGTGAATGGATTAAAAAAAAATTGAAATGTTTCCAGAAAAATTTTAGCCAAGCTGAATAAATATAATATACACTGACAAGTATATTATATTTCTTATATGTAAGAGACAAAAGTCATGGGATACCTCTTAATATCGTGTCGGCCCTTCTTTCGCCCGGCGAAGTGCAGCAACTCGACGTGGCATGGACTCAACAAGTCGTTGGAAGTCTTCTGCAGGAATATTGAGCCATGTTGTCTCGATAGACGTCCATAATTGGGGAAAGCGTTGATGGTGCAGAATTTTGGGCACGAACAGACCTCTCGATGATGTCCCATAAATGCTCGATGGGATTCATGTCGGGCGATCTAGGTGGCCAGATCATTCGTTGGAATTGTCCAGAATGTTCTTCAAACCAATCGCAAACAGTTGTGGCCAGGTGACATGGCGCATTGTCATCCATAAAAATCCCATCGTTGTTTGGGTACATGAAGTCCATAAATGGCTGCAAATGATGTCCAAGTAGCTGAACATAAGCATTTCCAGTCAATGTTCGGTCCAGTCGAACCAGAGGACCAAGTCCATGCCATGAAAAACAGCCCACACCATTACGGAGCCACCACCAGCTTAAACAGTGCCTTGCTGACAGTTTGGGCCCATGGCTTCATGGGGTCTGCGCCACACTCGAACCCTACCATCAGCTCTTACCAACTGAAATCGTGACTCATCGGACCAGGCCACGGTTTTCCATTCATCTAGGAACCAACCAATATGCTCACGTGTCCACGAGAGTCGCTGCAAGCGATGTCGTTCTGTCAGTAAAGGCACTTGAGTCGGTCTTCTGCTGGAATAGCCCAAGAAAGCCAAATTTCTCCGCACAGTTCTAACAGACAAGTCCCTTGTAAAATCCCACATTGATTTCTGCGGTTATTTGACGCAGTGTTGCTTGTCTGTTAGAATTTACGACTCTTTGCAGACGTCGCCGGTCTCGGTCGTTAAGTGCAGGCGGTCGACCACTGCGCTGTCCATGGTGGGATGTTATGCCTGAAATTTCATACTCTCGGCACACTCTTGACACAGTGGATCTGGGAATGTTGAATTCTAAACGATTTCAAATGGCATGACCCATGCGTCCTCCAACTAACATTCCACGTTCAAAGTCTGTTAATTCCCGTCGTGCGGTCATCATCACGTCAAAACCTCACATGAATAACTTGAACAGAAATGAAAGCTTTTCACTGCGCATTTATACCTGTTCTACGCGATGCTACTGCCATCTGAAAGTTTGCATATTGCTATCCCATGACTTTGTCACTTCAGTGTATAGCATTAGAGATGGACGATGTTCACATTCTTAAAATTGATATTCCCATCTAATAGCGCGATGTTACGATATATCGATTTTATACAGATGTATAGCTTCAAATATAGAACTTGTTTTTGAATAGTAAATAATAAAATGATTTGAAGAAAATTTTTCTTCAGAAGAATTTATAAACAATAAATTTAGATTGAAAAATTCAATGTTTAGAATTTTAAGTCATCTAGAAATGTTACAATTGCAACTGTAAACTTTTAAGGAATTCTTCAAGTTAAGTTTATTTTATATGAGAATTCATAATAATAAAAAAGTAAAATAACTTACTAAATAATATCTTTAATTGCAATCCTTCAATAAGCAGAAAATTCGCAATGTAATAATTAAGCAGAAGCGAATTATCGAAATAACGAATATCTAAAATCGCCGGATATCTCCAATCCATTTATATCCATTTAGAATATCGATATTGTAAAGGCCTTTTCCCCTCGTATATCTTGGATTTGTTGATCACCTTAAATGCAACCATTTCGATGTTAACCGGTTTTGAAAAAATCGGGATTCCGATGTTGAAGCGTAACATAGATGTTACAGTTTCGATATAAACTAGGCTTAAAAATTTGGTTTCTGGTTGTTTAACATTGATGTTAAAGAGCATCGATATCTTAAATCGGATTTTCGTTAACGGTTTTTTTTCAAATAGCAAGTTTACAGGACAATAGATATCATAAATAAAGAAAAATACAAAGAACAAGATAGAAACAAATGACATCAGTTAATCCATCAATTTAAGTCTGGCAATCCAATAACGCTTCCATAAAAGAAACAGGTGGCAGTGCAGAACAGGAAGCAAGATGAGGCATATCCATTTCTTCCTGGTTGTCAGTTGAGCCAGTTTAATTCTGTGAAGGTATAATCGTGATCATACCAGGGCTTGTAACTGTTTCTAGAGGAAGCATTCTCAAAGAGTACCTACAGGGTATTTTAAATTATCTCCTTAACGGAATGATAGGCCAACTCCTAGATATTTAGCTGTAAACAGAGGCCCACGTTTTGGGACAATCCCCCCCCGTTCCGCAGTAGAACTCTAAGAAACTCAAACTGAAAGCCAGACTGAAGCCCTTGTTTGTAGATCATTAGACTTTGAATTAGACGTTGCCTGCTAGTGCACCATGAGGTGGTAGAATTTCGTTAGACTCGTTAACGTAAGAATAATAAAATCGAATATGCGATGTTAGACTTGCATCGATATTTCGATATATATCGATTTATCGCTTAGGCCAACTAAGCATAAGTCGGCCTTAAAATGATTGCATAAATTAGTTATTTGAATTAATACAAATATCTCGTCAAAATAATATTTGTAATGAGATATGAAAGGGATATATTAATTAGTTAAAATGGCTGATAACTACACCTAGTTTACTGAATTAAATTTATAAAAATGATTTATAATTTTTTAATGAATATCATGATTTATAGATTAGTTTCATTTTAATTATGAAGAATATATTAGCCAAACTACAATCCAATAAAGTTTTTAAAATTTATAATTTTATGATATTTTTTATTAATAATAGATTTAAAATGCCCATCTAAATAAAAAATAAATAACAATAATGAATTTTAGTGATAAACAGCTTACCATTATGCTGTGATGCATTGTATTTCTGTAAAGCTTCGTGGCCAATGCCTTGAGCAAAGCTGTCCAGACTAGTGACTACGTATTTAGAAAATTGATTCCAATCCCACTTGTAGAGATCATCAGGTCCAGGCCATGCATCAGTAGCCTGAGCAGTCGTGCCTGAAAAATTAAAATATTTTTCAGTAAAATTTGTTTTTAGTACTTCTAATTTATATGCAAGGCAAGACGAAGGAGATTATTTTCTTTTTATCGTAAAGCAATGATTTTAAAGTATGCGAAAGACACGAATGGATTCAAAAGGCAGCGTGAAGTTTTTAATTAGTTTAAATCTCTCAGAAAATCAACAGAAATTACATAATAAAAATTTTTGATGAGTCGTTTGAGGGAACTACACTTTGGTACATTATCTAGTCCCTTATAAAGACGATCCCCATACTATTTTAATTTTAATTCAGGGAAGAAAAAACATCTATATAACCATCAGAACTATAGCGAAATAACAGACTCCGAACATTTAAATTTGGTTGTTAAATGATCAAAATTAGTGTTTAATTTCTTCGGTAATATTGATAAATAAATAATATTAAGTAAGATTCATAAATTCCGATCATTATTTTTAAAAAAAACCCCTTTCAATGTTATTTATTTTATGAAATTTAAGTAATCCAAATCTTTGTGATGTATAAAATTGTGTTTTTAGTATAAACTTCGCTATATTATACATGGAATAGAGTGGAAAGTGAACTATCTTTTCCGTAAATGATACTCATAAAAATTAAATTTAAAATTCTTTAGAATGAATCCGATTAAAATATTCATCTGTCCAACTTTCACAGAAATAGTTTAGAAAATACTAGTGAGATCCTATTGAAATCTTAAGTTTTATTAGACACAAATAGATTATATTTTAAAAAAATCACCTTTAATTCTATTTTAAAGGAGATGAGACTTTAGTGGCAGTGCAACATAAATAATGCTTTAAGGAAGCCTTTTTGACAGATTTTATTCGATCTTATTGTCAATTTAGTAGTCTAATTTAGCATCTATTTTAGTGTAATTTAGCATCTATTTTAGTCTAATTTAGTAATCAATTTAGTAGTCTAATTTTTTCAATTTCTAGAGGTGGATGGCTAAGTAACACTGAGTTATATTTGCAGTCTAGGTTATGCATTATTACTACTTTTAAAAAGACAAATGTTTAAAATAAATTTGTCAAACTATATAGAAGTGCAAAATAACAATAAGTCTTAATTATTTTAATTACATGTTTATTCTTTCTTATTCAAAATAATACCTTTTTAAAGAATATTATTCACTTATTTGTCAGCACTAACTACATTTTTTTATTTTTCGTATATTCAATTTCTGTTATCTTTATAGTAAAATGATTCTATATTGTAAAAAGTGATTAAAATTTGCATATATTATGGTACACAAAGAAATCTATTTTGTATAAATCACATTTTTGTATTTTTAACATAAGAATCCTTGATGAATAAATGATAAAATAATTTTTTGATATAATATTTTACATTTACAGGATCTTTTAAAAATATAATTTAAGATCCTTTTTAAAAATTTTCTTAAAATCAAAAGTTTGAAAATACGTTGAATGCAATTTAAAATTAAATAATTAAAAATTTTTGAAATTAAATTGAATGAAATAATTAAAATACCAGTTTATAAATTAAAAAATTTATAATTGTAAAAATAAATGATATAAAATTAAATCAAAATAATTAAAATACAAACAAATAAATTAAATCTAAATAATTAAAACCATAAAATAAATTAAATTTCGTAAATAATTAAAATACATAAATAAATTAAAAATTAAATCCTTGATTAAAAACGATAAATGAATTATTTAAATCAAAAACTTTTAAAATCCGACAAACAAATAAAATTAAATCAAAGTAATTAAAATTAAAAATAAATAAAATTAAATCCAAATAATGAAAATTCATAAATAAATAAAATTAAATCTAAATAACTAAAATCCATCAATAAATAAAATTAAATTCAAATAATTAAAATCCATAAATGAATAAAATCCATAAATAAATAAAAATCAAATAATTAAAATCCATAAATAAATTACATTAAATCCCATTAATAATTAAAATCCAGTGTATAATGTTTAAAAACTTGTGCATGGATTATCAAAATAATCATGCATCCTTGAAATAAATACTACAATGGAAATGTACCATGACACTAATTAAAATCAATAGCCGGAATTTTGCTATTAAATCAAAATAAGCTGTAAAATCCACAAATTTGGACAAAAAAATTTTATATGACATCGATATGTCAATTAAAAATCCAGTTTAGATAAAAGAAAATTAAAGCATCAGTTAATGAAGTTACCGCATAAATAAATAAAATTAAATCAAAAATAATTAAAATGCAACATAAAAAGAGTATTAATAAAAAAAAAAAAACAAATAATTAAAATCCATAAATAAAATCAATATGGATTATTCTTTATTAAAAACAAATATTTTAAAAATTACATTAAACTCAAAAGTAAGTAAAGACCAATTTTTGATTCAAAAACTCTTTATTTATAATCTTTGAAAACTTGTTCATGGATTATGCATACAGTATGCATCATGCATCCTTGAAATAAAAGTACTTCAAAACGCAACAAAATGTACCAATCGACCCCAAAGTGTCGCTGGAGTGGTCTTTTGTAGCTGGCTATTTTGCTATTTTTTACTGAATGAACTGGTTGTGGAACGATATCCAGTTTTGGCTTTGGCGAAAACGTCATTTGAAGAATCAAAAGCTGGGTTTAGTGTTTTCATAACAATCGAATATGTTGAGAGTTTGAAGACCAAACAGAATTGATTTAGAAAAAACATCATTAGCAAGGTCTCAGTTGAGATCGAGGTTTGCAATACAAATCTTTTTTTGGACAAAGCTTCGTCGGTTGAGGTGGATGGTCGACCAAAGGATTCTTCGTCTTACAAACGCGTTCTCTGCCCTCTTTGAACTATTTATACCACTTGTAACATTTCTTTCCGATAAAGGAATGCTCACGAAATATTCTGCAACATTATATACGCGAATCAAGCAAAATTTAATGCAAGTTCTTTTTGCTCAATTAATTCGGATATTTCAAAAATCGCCGAATCAGTTTTAGGGTCCCACAAAGCAAAGCGTATCTCAAACACTACATGAATATTTCGACGTGAAATTTCACACAGACACTGTCAAGAACAGTGCCAGCAACCTAAAAGATAAAAAAAAAAAGTGAAATTCCATAAGCCCAGGAATTTTAAATTGAAAAATTATTTCTTACTTTTTGTACACGGTAGAACATTACGACTCCAAAACACGGTCATATAGAAACAAAAATTATATCCCAGATTTACATTGTTATTTCAAAGAGGAAGTGAGGAAAAAAGAATAATTTTTATTGATTTAAAATTGTAGCACAATTAAAATATTACTAATATTACAGTTAAAAAGGAGAATATTAAAGCAGAACGAAGTGTAGAAAAAATACAGTCCTAAGTATTCATACTTGCATTTTATTACTGGATTTCATTTAACATTATAATTTCGAAATGGTAAAAGTGGAAAAAAACCAATCGAATCCTTTATCAGCTGCTACAGATTAATTGAAAATACAGCATTGTAGCAATAATGACTGATTCAAAATAATATATAATAATGATACACAGCACTACTTTATTACAATACATTAATACAACACAACTAAATTGTAGAAATAAGTTTGATTTCAGGTAGTTATTTGAGAAAAGTAGGTAATTTGTTACTAAAAATGTATATATTATTAAATACATGCACATAATTAAAATCCTCTTCAATATTCATATTAAAAGTATAATTTTTTTTATAACGATAATGAGAATATCTCTTTTAGGGGTGTGGGGTTGAAGGCATCTTTCTACCCAAATTTTAACTGTATCTGCGTTATAGCAAGATCGTACTTACTGTATTTTCTCATTTACGTTAGTCTAAATTTGGCAATTTTCAGTAAAGGCATTATTATTTTTTTTTTACATAATGTCTAAATAACATATTTTCAACCTATCTGCCTTCTAACGTCCAATAAATCGATCATAATGGCAGTAGAGGTTTGATGGTATTGGCAGCCATCATGTTTCATGGCCACATAGCCTTTCATGTTTTTTGAAAAGAAGGGGTGATATAGGAATGGCGACCGATACAAGATATAGGGATGCGGTCTTGGAGCTCAATGTTCTCATTTTTAGGGTGGGGGGTTATTTGCCCTGATTTCATTTTAATGATTGAATAATGAGTGGCCACTTAGAGCTCATTTGGTCGACGATTTCTTGTAAATTGTCCAACATCTCCACACCTCAAGTATTAGGGAAATTGCAACTCACAACCAGTCTCGAGAACCATTCAGTACTTGAAAACTGCATTGTTGAATGTTTGTTTGGTATGTCTTTCTACGGTCATTTTGGGCACACTTTAGGCTAATTAGACCGGGACCTACAGTTTAACTACAGTACTAACGGGAACTACTGCTTAGCGTGTATTCGCAACCACCAACAAACATCCATGCCACTGCTAGATTCGAATCTGAAACTTGGGGTCCCTACAAAGGCCAGAGCACTAGCCAATTGGCTATCTGTGAGACCCATTGCCACAAGAACTCATAAACTACCTTATTTTCAATATGAAATTACGGTGTCAGGCTTGTTTATCTGTAAGAGGGGATGATACTCTTTTTATGAACTGCCCAGAAACAACTACAAATTCTCAAAAGCAACTACAGTAGTTGTTTTTGAGTGGAAATTTCTGTTTCTCATAGTCTGTTTCATAAGCTTTTTAAAAAGTAGGTTACCCAATATTTAAAAGCATTTGAACTGCTGTTCTATGTAGTGGAAAACAAGAATGCTTATCATATCTTCTACACGACAAAAATAATCCTTCACTTTCAACTTTTTTGAATCTTTCAATGTACTTATTTTGGTATGTAAAGAAAAGACAATATATTTTTTCTGGTATTTATTTTCTGGCTCACAAATATATATGTATTATTTTAGAAGTTCTAAAACATAATTGTAGATTCGTCAGATAGAGAACTCGACAAACATCAATCGATATTAGCCAAAACTCTTGAGCAAAATCGATTAGACCAAACCGAGTAGCAAACGAAATAAAAGTGTAAAAATAAAAAATAAACGATATAGTTTAAGAATGAAAAAAAAAAAATATATGTTTAAGATATGCAAATAAAAATAAATCCAATCTGAGTTTTCTAGATTAAATGAAACTTGGAGTTTCTTTACATTCAACGACCTGCATTAATGGGTTTTTAAATTATCGAGAAAACTAGGAATAAACATATATGATGTCACTGCATGTTTCAAAGGCATATATTTAAAAGTGACATTAATTTAAAGATTGTATTAATAAATTCTTATTTTGAAACAAACAGGATACAGCTCTAG